>QJPP01004490.1:0-165239 GCA_003996215.1 Jaltomata sinuosa | reverse complement strand
AAAGTTGTAATAGTAATCTCCGAATATCTAGAGACTGAGTTGCGGCTGGAGCTGGCACAGAAGTGGGCACTAGAGCTAGTACTGGAGCTGGCGCTGGAGCTGGTAATAGAGCTGGTGCTGGAGCTGGTACTAGAGCTGGTGCTGGAGCTGCTACTGGAGATGGTGCTGGAGATGGTGGTACCTGGGCTGCCCCCTGATCAACATGCCGCTCAGGCTCTATCTCCACTCTAGCAGCTCTAGCATGTGCCACTGCTCGAGGGCGTCCTCGACCCTTAGCTGGAGTAGGAGGCTCATCTCCGCGTGATGCCGATGATCTCGTACGAACCATCTGCGAAAGAATGAAGTAGAACAAATGAGATTTCCAGAAATTTCAAGGGTTCCACGCACGACACAGAACAATGAAAGAGTCAAATTTCCTAAAATGTCACTTTAGCCTCCCAAAGATTGAGTACGGACGTCTCCGCCCCGATCCGCAGGACTCTACTAGACATTGGCTCTTATACCGATGACACCGGTTAACCTAAAGCTCTGATACCAAGTTGTCACGACCCGATTTCTCGGTCATGATGGCACCTACAACCCCCAGTAGGCGAACCAATTCCCGTAGCCCAGGACAATTAGTAATGGGCTACTATCTAACAAATAAGCGGGAGGGTAGTTTAATAAGCAAAAGTAAGGGAACAAAATGAAGAGAATAGATAACAGGAATATATATATACATATGCGGAAACTAAATCAAACCCCAAGACCTGGTATCATAGTATAGAGCCAAAACTACATACATGGAGTGCAAATGATCCAAAACAATATATACAGATGTCTCTAAATGGTAATAGAGTACATAAAGCAAAAGATAAACTAAAGCTAAGCTCCGATCGCCAAGAGCTCACCCTCAGTCTGAAGTAATCCCCAACAGATCTCCAAGCACGACTTACAGCGATCTAACGGCGATGGCCCACGCTAGGATCTGCACCCAAAGATGCAGGGGGGTAGGGTGAGCACCAAATGCGAAGCATAAGGTACCCAGTAGGTATCATAGGCCGACTGGGAACATATAAGATAAAAGCGTAGTAACAGACAGAACAGAAGCAAGTAGTCACATAAATCAACGAAAGGGTATACAGGAACTAGCCTAGAGGGAAATCAACAGAGCTACATGTGAGGCCAGCAAGAAAAATATATACACCATAGGCACATGTGAAAGTAAGAAACAACGCACCTGAGGTCCTTGCAATAATAGTGTATACATAATAAGTTTACGAAATAGACGGTATACCGGTAACCTCAAGTGTAAGAAGAGGGAAAGAGTGATGATAGGCATGCTCAGGGACATGAATCAAACTCAACCAATCATATCAATCTCAATCCAGAAACTAACAGTCTAGCAGTAACCAATTTCATAATTAACCATAACAGGGAACAATTCTACAAGTAAATAGCAAGAGTCTACCTACAGTCCCCCGGCCGCCCATACAACCGAGGAACACAAACAAGTGAAAACAAACCCTCCGGCATCCCATACTACCGGAGCGTACAATCAACAAACAACAAACAAGGGTGGATCCTCAACAATGAATGATATGATGCATGAAGATCTCAAGTGAAATGGTATCTCTGTATGTACCTCCTCCGGTGCCGATCCGGCCCAGCAGGTAGGTCTCATGGAAGGACACTGCTCGTATACCTCTACTCCACCGTATACCCTTCCTCCGGCACACGCAACCCGCAGCCCCTGGCCCAGATGGCAAGGTCCATGGAGGTCCCTGACCCCATACTAAAACTCAGTATCAAAACATGTCATCCGGAAGCAAGTTCGGGTTCAAGATAGAGACCCAGTCTCTAATATGCATGCCCAGACCCTGTCCAGGACAAAAGTAGTAGGAAAATATCTCAAAAACCCCTCCAAGGGTGCCCAGGCATAACCGGGTCTAAACAATAGATAGTCATCACAGGTGCTCGGTCCGACCGAGGCTAAAATAATCTTAACTAGCACCCCGGCCCTGCCGAGTCTAGCGTTAATCGTAAAACTGGTGATATAAATCATAATTTTACCTTCTTTTACCCAAGAATATTCACAAGATAAATCAAACCATTTCAAAATCATTTCCTTAAAAAAAAAAGGGGGTCCCGGGGCCATGCAAGGTTTAGAAAATAGTGTCAGTAGGCCCGAATCCAAAACCGTAGTAAAACATGGATAAAACCTCTTTATATGTATGGAAATGGTATGATCAAACACAATAGCTGCCCAGCAGCTCACAATCAACCTATCGACCCTGCACAGGCCCATAGTTACTCCACAAGCATAACCAGCCTAGAAGGATAATTCTATGCCCGGGACTCGCGGACATTCCCAATATCCCACCTTCTATGTTCCAGAGTCAACAAGGCCTCACAGGACCACAAGGGTAAATAAAATATATCGGCAAGTACTACAAGCAACGGAGGAACAAAAGTAGGCGGACATGAATAAAGCAGTCGAGGTCTGTGGTACCGACCTAATAAACCCAACCCAAGGATGCCCATTAATATAATTTTATCCTATATATGCGGAGTCTAGGAAAAATAAACCTTAACCTACCTGTCGTCCGATGACAAGCTTGAACCTCTCCGAAAAAGCTCCAAAACGAAATCAAACTCGAACTCGGGCTTGAATAAGTTGACGTAGATAATTGACTTTCTTTTGCGAACCAACTATAGCTTTAAAAAAATATTTTCCTATTGAATTTCAACATATATGCGTATAAACCCATTTACAGGAATATGCAAAAGCATGACAAGTTAGCAATTATTGAAATTTAAAGAGGAAATCTACTCTAAGCATGTGTATTTATGGTGGGGGTTTCATAATGGTCAACTTACATCATATATATACTACACATATTCTTGAATGAGTAGGCTAAGGAGGGATAAGTGGCAGCCACTTATACATGCCTAACTTTTTGTCCATCTCCCTCACCTCCACGTGGGGTGGAGGTGACAACACTATAAGTATTTCATTCCCGATATATACATACTCGGATATTGCGTAGGTTCATGGTAAAATATATATTACTTTTTGAATATATCATAATTAATAGAAAATTATTTCCAATAAAACCTACTATATTATAATAATAATTTTCAACATCACTAAATTTACTATCTCCGTTAAAATATTACAATGTATACAAACCTTATAAAATAAGTACATACACAATTATATCATAATAAAAGTATTTTTCATAGACCTTTAAAATACTTTTAAAAAGGTAATAAAAAATATAACTTTAAAATAAAATATTTTCAAATATACGCGCGATGCTAATAAAATTCTTAAATTTAGGTTCGCAATTCACCATCGCACGATTTTGATACTCAAGAACTCTCTTGGAACCCTCCCTTATGTTTTCTCACTGTTTCAGAACTGAAATGGCGTTTTAAAACGTGAAGTTGAGGCTTTAAATCGATTTTGACCCGACCCAATTCGCGACCCGATTTCTGCGAGACAGTCCGCGGTAGAAAAGTCATAACCTTTTAGTGCGAGATCAGTTGGACGTGAGGTTTTATGCGTTGGAAACTAGACTCGTAGACCTTCGATTTGTTATTTTGGGGGACTTCTAGCTCTTTATATATTGAGAGAAAATCTCTGAGACATTTTACCCAAAGTTCAGAAAATTTATTAAAGAAACTTACGATAACTTTTGCCGACTCGCTTGACTTCAAAACATATCATACGACCAAACAAATGGCCCCGGCACTGAACTACCGATCCCGACAAGCCTTAAATGACTTGGGGCCGCTACAAACAAGCTCTAACGGTACAAGGAAAATGTATACGTGAAAATAACCGGAAGGGTCATTACAAATGTGCAATAAAGTAAACCCATACAAGGCGTGATACCCATGCCAACCGAATGTTATACCCGTACCAGGCGTGGTACCCGTACCAATCATGTGTTATACCCGTACCAGGCGTGGTATCCGAGCCAACCGAATGTCAACAACCACAGTCAAATGTGAACAAATACAACTTGTAAAGCCAACAAGTAAACACCATTCAAACATAGACTATAAACCGAACTTAGACATTCCACACAATTCCCCTAAGCAATATAATGCACACAATTACTTAGACAACGAGTAAAATGAATATACACATTCATAGAAATACAAAATCCATCACCTACCTCGAAATGATCCAAGCTCTATTCAACCCGAGCTTTCCCGTTTTCTGGATTCCTCTCGCGTTCTTGGTCTAAAAATAACACATAATACATACAATTAACATACATGCCTGTACATTACCCAAATTATACCAAATCCCCAAACCTCGGGCCAACCATGATCATTCCACCTTTTTTCCCGGGCTTTCCACCGTTAATTCTCCTAGTCTTATCATTTTTTATGGACAAACCAGGAAATTAAACAACCTATGATCATTTTAATGTACTTAAATCAACACCCAAGAACATACATGTTTGGAACCCCCTTCTTCCCCGCATTCCATCATCCCTAGGTCATTCCAACCTTCCCCAATTTCCATCTTAGCACTTCTACCGCATAGGAAACATATTACAAAGTGTGGGGAACGAAAACCTTACCTTAGGAATGATTTTTGTCGGAGGAATAAAGAATATCGCCTGAATTTGCCTAGCCCTTCTCCCAAAACAAACTTGTGAAATTCTGATGTTTTGAGAGTTGTTTCTGCATTAAAAACCCGTCAGTCCGCTATAGCGGTCCTTGCTCTGCTATAGCGGTCCTCGCTCTGCTATAGCGGTCCTCGCTCTGCTATAGCGGTCCCTCTATAGTGGTCATCTACCGCTATAGTGGTCATCTACCGCTATAGCGGTCTTAAGTGAGTTGACCGCTCCTTGACCGCCGCTATAGCGGTAATTTCTACCGCTATAGCGGTGGACGCTATTGCATGTGACAACGCTCATGACGGGCAGAAAGTCCATAAATTTTCCAGTTTTGGCCACTTCACAACACACTTGTTTCCCTCGATGTCCCGAAATAACCCTTTCACGTCAAACGTGATTCTGGGAGTTCTACTTACCCAAATGCGATTCTGAAAAGTCCCTCGGACTCCTTTATGTCTTGGCTATGTGGAAAACCTGTTCAATCCAAGACACCTAAATTCATTTTTACCCGAATTTACCTCGACTCTACCTCGACTCTACCTCGCTCCAAAATCGGTCGAGGCTAGCCTAGCCCAAAAATTCAAACTCCCAAACCCGGAGTTTTCTAACTCTAAAACTTGGCACGATTGGACTACCCGTAATGATAGACCCAATCGTTACAACAGATACCAATTTACCCATCGTTCATCCCCGAATGATCAAACCCAAAATTACAGAAATAAAAGGAAGGAAGTGTAGTACCTGAATCCTCAAACAGTTGAGGATACTTATCCCGCATATCCTTCTCGGTTTCCCAACTGGCTTCCTAAACCGGACGATGCTTCCACTGAACCTTCACCATATCAATCACGTTTACCCTCAACATTTGGACATCCCGAGCAAGAATCAAAATCGGTTCCTCCTCATAACGAAGATCCTTATCAAAAAGTACCTCATCCCACTTGATGATGTAGTCCCCATCCCCATGGTATCGCTTGAGCATGGATACATGGAATACCAGATGGACGCCCGGCAAACTAGGTGAAAGTGCTAACCTGTAAGCCACTGGCACCATAATCTCAAGGACCTCGAACGGACCGATAAATCGAGGGCTAAGCTTGCCCTTCTTACCTAATCGCATAACCCCTTTCATCGGCGATACCTTTAGCAATACTTGTTCGCCAACCTGAAAGTCCATGTCCCGGACCTTACGATCTGCATACTCCTTCTGCCTGATTTGAGCAGCCAGCAACATGGTCTGTATGCCCCTTACTTTTTCCTGCGGTTCCTTCACTAAGTCTACGCCCAGAGGCTTCACATCACCTTTCTCAAACCACCCAACTAGTGATCTGTAGTTTCTCCTATATAGGGCCTCGAACGATGCCATATTGATACTAGAGTGGTAGCTGTTGTTGTACGAGAATTCGCACAATGGTAGAAACTGGTCCTAATGACCACCGAAGACCATTACACATGCTCTCAGCATGCCCTTCAATACCTAAATCGTCCTCTCCGACTGACCATCAGTCTGAGGATGTAAGGCTGTGCTAAAGGTGAGTTGTGTACCCAACCCTTCATGTAACTTTCCCCAGAACTTAGAAGTAAACTGCGTACCTCTGTCTGAAATGATGGACAGTGGTACCCCATGCAGTCTTACAATCTCCTTCACGTAGATCTTGGCCAACTGCTGCGAATTATAATCTACCCTGACCGAAATGAAATGAGCAGACTTGGTCAGCCTGTCAACAATGACCCAAATTGAGTCATACTTCCCCAATGTCTTAGGGAGACCCACCACGAAATCCATGGCTATCCTCTCCCACTTCCACTCTGGAATTGGCATTCTCTAAAGTAGTCCTGCAGGTTTCTGATGTTCATATTTTACCTGCTGGCAATTCTGACACTTGGACAGAAAATCAACTATGTCCCTTTTCATCCCGGGCCACCAATAATGCTTCCTCAAGTTCCTGTACATTTTGGTTACACCCCGATGGATCGAGTACCGCGAACCATGAGCTTCTGTCAGAATTTTAGGAATCATATCATTAACCCGAGGAACACAAATCCTCTCCCTGAAATGCAATACACCACCAGTGTCTAACATGACATCTCTGGACTCCCCGGATATTACCTTTCCTCGCAATTTACCCAGTTTCGGATCCTGAAATTGTTTTGCCTTTATTTCCTCTATGAAGGTCGCCTTGACCTCAATGCTGGCCAACAACCCACCTTGATCAGAAACACCCAAGTGCATGAACTTGGCCTCCAAAGCCTGAATTTCCTTAGCTAATGGTCGTTTGGACGCCCCCAAACAAGCCAAGATACCCATGCTAATAGTTTTCTGGCTCAATGCGTCTGCCACCACATTAGCCTTACCCGGATGGTACTGAATTGTCACATCATTATCCTTCAATAACTCTATCTATCTCCTTTGCCTCATATTCAAATCCTTCTGAGTGAAAACATGTTGCAGACTGCGATGATCTGTGAATACTTCACACTTGACACCATAAAGGTAGTGTCTCTAGATTTTCAAAGCAAAAACCACCGCTGCCAAATCTAAATCATGAGTTGGGTAATTCCTCTAATGCACCTTCAACTGCCTGGATGCATAGGCTATCACATTCCTATCCTGCATCAACACAGCACCCAAACTAGAATGTGAAGCATCACAGTAAACAACAAAGTCTTTACCTTCAACCGGCAAAGACAAAATAGGGGCTGTGGTCAAAAGTGTCTTAAGCTTTTAGAAGTTGTCCTCACACTTGTCGGACCACACAAACGGTACCTCCTTCTGTGTCAACCTGTTCAGGTGAGTAGCAATAGAATAAAAGTTCTTCACAAACCTCCGATAGTACCCCGCAAGCCCAATAAAACTTCTCACCTCTGTCACAGAGCTAGGCTGGATGCAACTCTTAACTGCCTCAATTTTCTGGGGATCCACCATCACCCCCTTTTCTGACATCACATGCCCCAAAAATGCCACAGAAGTCCACCAAAACTCACACTTAGTGAATTTTGCATAAAACTTTTGGTGCCTCAAGATGTCCAGCAAATGCAAAGATGATTAGCATGCTCCTCCCTACTCTTAGAGTAGATCAAAATATCGTCAATGAACACGATAACAAAAGAATCCAAGTAGAACTTAAACACCCCATTCATCAAACTCATGAATGCTTCTGGCGCATTTGTCAAACCAAACGACATTACTAGAAACTCGTAATGTCCATACTGAGTCCAAAAAGCGGTTTTTGGAGTATCCTCAGGACTAATTTTCAACTGATGGTAACCCGACCTCAAGTCAATTTTCGAAAACACCGATGCACCCTGAAGTTGGTCAAACAAATCATCTATCTGGGGTAAAGGATACTTATTCCGGATGGTCACCTTGTTCAACTGTCTGTAGTCTATGCACATCCGCATACTACCATCCTTCTTTTTGACAAAAAAAACTGAAGCCCCTCAAGGTGAAGCACTGGAACGTATAAATCCCTTATCTAAGAGTTCCTGCAGCTGAGTCTTAAGTTCCTTTAACTTTGCCGGAGCCATTCGATACGGAGGAATAGAGATGGGATGAGTGTCTGGCTCCAAATCAATACAGAAATCTATATCCCTGTCTGGAGGCATACCCGGCAAATCCGCTGGAAACACCTCTACAAATTCGGATACCACCAAAACTGACTCAATAGAAGGGGACTCCACACTGTCATCCTAGAGATGAGCCAAGAAGGATAGACACCCCCTTCCAACTAGCTTCCTAGCCTGAACAAACGATATTATCTTAACTGGCTTGGGCCTGTACACACCCTCCCACTCTAGCCTATCATCACCCGGAATTTCTAGAGTCATAGTTTTGGTGTTACAGTTTAACACAACATGATACGGAGACAGCCAAGTCATACCCAAGATAATATCAAAATCAGCCATATACAGAATTACTAAATCTACCCCTGTACGTAACCCCACAAGTACCACAGAATAGTTACGATACACATGAGTCACAATCACCGACTCTCCAATCAGGGTAGATACATGGATAGGGGAATCAAGGATATCGCAATTCAAATCCAGACCCAATGCAAAACTAACAGACACATAAGAATATGTAGATCCTGGCTCAAATAATACTCAGGCTATTTTATCACAGACAAGAATAGTACCTGTGATCACTGCATTTGAGACTTCCGCCTCGGTTCTTCCTGGAAAAGCATAGCAATGTGCCCGATCATCAATCCGAGCAACTTCCCAGGCCGACTGCGCCGCACCTCTGCCTGCGCCGCCGTTCCCTCAGTCTCTCCGGCCTCCTTGGAAATTACCTCGCCTACCCTGTGGACGAACCCTAGCATTACCATCTCTGCCTGCCGGATCTACTCTGCTGCTGACCCTGATTACCTGCCTTCCTATATGGACACTCCCTCTTAATGTGGCCCAACTAACCACAATGGAAGAAACCACGGTCCAAAGTAGGCCTGCTAGCTGATGTATAAGATGCCCCCTGGCCTCTAGGAGCTGAAGACTGAGCTCCCTGACAACCACCTGTAGTAGCTAGCAGAGCTGACTGAATAGGACGGGCGAAGTAAGCCTGCTGATGCTGGCCCCTGGAGTATGAACCACCAAAATTTCCCTCATTTAGGGGCTTCTTGGTTAAAGCCTTAGCCTTCCCCGCTTGCCTAACTCCCTCAATCTTCTTCACATAGTCCACCACATCATTAAAACCCTTCCCTGAAGAAGTCATATGCACTGACAATACCTGCAGTTCACTAATTAGACTCTTGATGAATAATCAGACCCGTTCCTCCTCGGAACCCAACATTTGTGTAGCAAAACGAGATAACGCATGAAACTTAACCTCATATGCTAAGACCGACATGCCATCCTGCTCTAAGTTCAGAAACTCATCCTTCTTCCGGTCCCTCAAAGTACGGGGTACGTACTTCTCTAGAAATAATGCATGGAACTACTCCCAAGTCAGTGGAGGTAGGATAGATGACCGACTCTCAACATGAGACCTCCACCACTGCTTGGCATCACCCTACAGTTGGAAAGTGACAAACTCCACCCCCATGCTGATGTACAATACCCAACTTGTGCAACCTCTCATGGCAATCCAAGATGAACTCATAGGCATCCTCCTTGTCTGTACCCTGAAACATCGGAGGTTTCCGCTTAAGGAACTTAGTCAGCATCTCATGCTCATTACATGTCATCACTGGACCTAGCATTGGCCTGAGGAGATCATTTGTGCCCGAAGCTGCATCCATAATTGGAGCTGTAGTAACTGTTGGCTGAGTATCCAAGGCCTGATTTGCATAAATTGCGGGTATGGCTCCAGCACCAACCAACCCACTCAAAATATCCCATGCCTGCTTAAAAGCTTTCGGTATCATAGTAGGAAGTCCTGCACCCCCAACTGGTGCAGCCTCCTCTTGATCTCCTTATTCTTTCACAACCACTTCCACCTCTTCTGCCATAGGATCCTGAGGTGGGGGAGGGGTTATCTCACGTGCAATAACAGCAGCTCGAGCTCCACCCCTGGCGGGTGTGGCTCCAGCTCATCCCTTGCCTCTTCCCCTTCCTCTGCCTCGAACTGTTGGGCCTGCTGCTGGGACCGCTGGTCTTGCTTCATTATTCCTTGTAGTAACCATCTGCGGACAGAAGAGTGAATGAAGTTAGATACCAATTCGTATCACCAGATACCAATTGGAATCGAGTTATAGCACGAAGGAAAAGAAGAAGAGATAGTTTTTTTCCTAAAGCCTTGTAGGCTCTCGAAGAAAAGTACGGACATCTCCGCACTGTTCTGCAAGACTCTACTAGACCTATTTGGTACAATGAGATTAACGAACCTAGGGTTTGATACCATCTTTGTCATGACCCAACCCGTCGTGATTGGCACCCACCCAACTCCCAGATGAGCAAACCAATAGAGTTCCACCCTTGCCTAGACTAACAGCCTAATACCAGCAAGCATCGAAGTAAACTAGCAATGAAAATAAGATCAACAACTCAAGAACTTATCATAATTAATAATTTGCGAAAAATCCCACCTAGGAACTGAAAGTCATCGTACCAAACATCAATGACAAATCTAGCGTATGGGGATGCAACCCCAAACAAAATAAGAAATAGTTTTTAAGTTCGAACAAATGGACTAAAACTCTAATGATAATCCCAAGGTAGCTCGAATCGACAGCTCACCCTTGAAGATCGGAAATGTCAGTGCTAAATATGAGGTCTCGTCTCAGCCGCTGGAAAATTTCCTGTACTCACCAAAGGAAAGACAAGTGCAGTATCAATACACCACCACTGTGTACTGGTAGGATCATCAGCCAGTATTCAAGAAAATGGTATATAACTAGTATGCAAAATCCAGTAACAAGTATGGCAAACATGCAACAATTATCACAGGCATCTCTAGACTACAAGTCTCTACCTAGCTTGTTACCGTATCAATCCATCTCTTACAGTTCTATTCCACCAACAAGAAACCATAACCACACCTTACCGTCTAGACCGTACCCACCCTGGAATTCCCTCTAGACAATACCATAAGTAGTTGTTCAACCTGACCTAAACCAAGACCAACTCAACAGTCATACAACAGTTCCCGACCACTCAAGGACCACTAATCAATAGCACTTTTCAATAACAAACTGGTTCACTCACGGAACCAATATTAAGTATCACATTAAGTAAAACAACTCGGTCCACACACGGACCAATAACAATCAATGTAATACAAAAATCACCATGCAATATGCAACAAAGTAAACTCGTACCAGGCGTGGTACCCGTGCCAACCGAATGTTATACCCATACCAGGCGTGGTACCCATACCAACCATGTTTATATCCATACCAGGCGTGGTACCCGAGTCAACCGAATGTCAACAACCACAGTCAAATATGAACACACACAACTTGTAAAGACAACAAGTAAACACCATTCAAACATAGACTGTAAACCGAACATAGACATTCCACACAATTCCCCTAAGCAATGTAATGCACACAATTACTTAGACAATGAGTACAATGAATATACACATTCACAGAAATATGAAAGCTATCACCTACCTCAAAATAATCCAAGCTCTATTCAACCCGACCTTTCCCGTGTTCCGGATTCCTCTCGCGTTCTTGGTCTAAAAATAACACATAATACATACAATTAACATACAGTCCTGTACATTACCCTGATTATACAAAATCCCCAAACCCCGGGCCACCCATGATCATTCCACCCTTTTTCCCGGGCTTTCCGCTGTTAATTCTCCTAGTCTTATCATTTTTTACGGACAAAACAGGAAATTAAACAACCTATGATCATTTTAATGTACTTAAATCAACACCCAAGAACATACATGTTTGGAACCCCCTTCTTCCCCGCATTCCATCATCCTTAGGTCATTCCAACCTTCCCTAATTTCCCTCCTAGCACTTTTACCGCATAGGAAACATATTACAAAGTGTGGGGAACAAAAACTTTACCTTCGGAATAATTTTTGGCAGAGGAATGAAGAAAATCACCTGAAATCGCCCAACTCTTCACCCAAAACGAACTTGTGAAATTATGTTGTTTTGAGAGCTGTTTCTACATTAAAAATCCATCGGCCCGCTATAGTGGTCCCCGCTCTGATATAGCGGTCCCACTATAGCGGTCATCTGCCGCTATAGCGGTCTTAAGTGAGTTGATCGCCCCTTGACCGCTGCTATAACAGTAATTTCTACCGCTATAGCGGTGGCCGTTATCGCGCATGACAGCGCTCGTCACGGGCAGAAAGTCCGTAAATTTTCCAGTTTTGACCATTTCACAACACACTTGTTTCCCCCCATGTCCCAAAATAACCCTTTCACGTCAAACGCGATTTCGGGAGTTCTACTTACCCAAATGCGATTCCAAAAAGTCCCCCGAACTACTTTATGTCTTAGCTTCGTGAAAAACTAGCTCAATCCAAGACACTTAAACCCGTTTGTACCCGGATTTCCTTAGTCTCTACCTCGCTCAAAAACTGGTCGAGGCTAGCCTAGCCCAGAATTTTAAACTCCCAAACTCGGAGTTTTCTAACTCTAAAACTTGGAACGATTGGACTACCCATTATGACAGACCCGATCGTTACAAAAATAAGAGTCATTTTATTTTAATTAGGGATTCAAAGGTGACTTAGAATACCCTAACTCAATTTCAAGTGGCACTCTGTAAATAAAAAAACCAATCCCTTTTTAAAACCACCATTTCAATTGAAAAAAACCCTTTCGATCGATTGACATCAAAAAATAGGTGTGTGACACTCTATTATGATCTTTTTTTATAATAGGACATAACTTTGAGACTCAAAAAATAATAATTAGTTGTTTAAAAAATTTAGAGAGTCACCACCAAATTTTAGAAAATTAGAAAACCTATTAATTAATTAAAAAACAAATTCAGTCTCTGAAACTAGTTAGATTCTAGGTAGGGTTCAAGTTATTCCTAAGAAAAGAGGTTAGGCATCTTTTAGAATTAACAATGGTGGGTCCCAACTTAACTCATTTTTTTAATTGATGAGGAGATAAAATAAATGCCTTGGTTCTTCAGAGCTGACTTTTCAGGTCATGATGGTACCTACTAAAATTCACTTGTAGGTAAGTCAAACACCCTTAGCCCGAAATGATAGATAATGGGCTAATAAGACCAGATATAGCCTGCGCTATAAGTAAATTGAGTCGATACACAAGTAATCCCAACCAGACTCATTGGATAGCTATGAAACAAGTTTTGGGGTATTTAGAACATACTCAAAACTTTGCCTTGCATTACAACAAATATCCAGCAGTTATTGAAGGATATAGTGATGCAAATTGGATCACCGGGTTAACTGAAACTAAGTCCACAAGTGGATATGTTTTTACTATTGGTGGAGGAGCAGTATCTTGGAAATCATCCAAACAAACCTGTATCGCTCGCTCTACAATGGAGTCTGAGTTCATAGCTTTGGACAAGGCTGGTGAAGAAGCTAAATGGCTTCAAAATTTCCTAGAAGACATTCTATTTTGGCCTAAGACATTAGATCCTATATGCATACATTGCGATAGCCAAGCGGCAATAGGAAAGACTGGGTGTGTTATGTATAACAGAAAGTCTCGTCACATACGATGAAGACATAACATCGTTAGATAACTACTCTCTAGTGGAATTATCACAATCGGCTATGTAAAATCAAGAGATAATGTGTCGGATCCAGTTACAAAAGGCCTAACTAGAGAGGTAGTTGAAAAATCATCAAAGGGAATGGGACTATGGCTGAGGAAAAATTATCGTGGTGGTAACTCTACCTAGAAGACTGGAGATCCCAAGATCTAGGTTCAAGGAGATTAAACAAATTCATTGATGACGGTTCAACATTGTCAAAATAACTTTTAAAGGTCCATTCTCGTGATGAGATAATGTTCAGTAACAAGGATAAGGCATTAAGGCTTTTTAATGATTTCTAAGTTTGATACAGGGTATATCAAATGGTGTATCTATGGGATAACACATTTAGGAATCACCTATATAAGTGTGAAGTGGAAGACACTTCAAGGAGAATACGGTAAGGCCAGTTCTCTACGCACTTATGAACTAGGCAGTGTTCATGGCTGAAACGAACAAAACAATGAGAACCAAAGACAGTTAAAGGGTTGATTATGTGACTTATGTTGTCTAGGTATACACCAAAGCTCGACATTTCAAAGACATCAGGTCTACTGATTGACCGAGTATATCCGATATATGTTCACTACGAAAAGTTCAAAGGGAAACCTACTTATCCAGATGCAATTAATCCTTGCTTTCGAATCATACAGTTTTTCATGCATATATTTTCATGATATAGCCATTCCCCATTCATGTGGGGGATTGTTGGGTTTGTGTTCTTTAAAGAATGAGCTTTAAAGATAAGGTGTGAATTGAGAAATGTGGGTGTAATGTGAATTGGGAAATATGGGGGAACCAAGTGAAGGGAAAATGAAAGGAAAAGTCATTTCTCTCTCATTGGTAGAATAGAGGAAAAGTTTTGTCCTTATATTAAGAAACAATCCCTTTAGATCTTACAGAGTTAAGAAGAGAGTGCCCCCTCGCATCGTAGTCGTCGCTCGCTCGGCTCAGCTTCGGCTACGGCTTCCGCTTCGGCTTTGGCAAATGATGTGATTGATTAATAAATTTTTTGGATAAAATTTATTTAACTCACAAATAATTTCCCTTTTCTTAGACATTAATTTAATTCGCGCGAAATATTATTTTAAAATTCATGGAATAATTTCCAACAGAAATTCAGAAAGGAACTGGTCCTTCCGAACAGACACCAAACCTATTCTGAGCAGGTGTCTTCTCCGAATAGACACCAGACCTGTTCAGAATAGATGTTTTTTCTGAACAGGCACCATACCTGTTCCAAAAAGGTGTTTTTCGCACCATTTCAACCTAAACTCTTGGCTATAAATATATAGGATTAGCTCATTTTTCTAACATCAAAAATCTGCATCCTACATATATTTTCTTACAAAAGTTAATCGAGTCTAAGTGTGATAGAAGACTGACTCTTTCAGTTCGCTGAAGGTATTGAGATTTGAGGTACTGCTACGTCAATACCAGGTATATCTATTTTATCCTGGGAGGAAATAATCCACAACCTCGGGTACAGTGAGGGGATTAAATTTCTTAAGGAGACACAGTGAATTATGTGGTCTCGGATATTTTTATACTTACTGTTTTTCCAGTTTTAATTAATGTTATTATTCTGGCATACTTGTTGAACACAGATACCAACAAGCTTAAGGAATTTAAATTATTTATTTATTTTTGTGTTCATCTATTTTCTGGATTTGGAGACTAAAAACCTTTCTGATTTTTGTACTCCGTTTTAATATTCAATTCGAAGAATATAAAAACTTCATCGAATATTATATCTGTTTCTGGAAAATTTTATTTGGGTCGAAGAAATAAAATCTTCACCAACTAATATTTTCGTTTGTGTTGTTACCAGTAACAAACATGACAGGAACAGAAAGTACCTCAATGGTTGGCACTGCTAGTAACGAAGCCTCCTCCAGTCGTTCTACACCTGCACCGGCTCCGGTAGAAAAGCCCGGAAAGTTCTATGGAATTGACTTTATGTGATGGTAACAGAAATTGTTCTTTTACTTGACTACTTTGAGTCTGCAAAGGTTCATTAAGGAAGATGTTCCAGTTATGTCGGAATCAATCCCGGATAATGAAAGCTTCTTAGTGACTGAGGCTTGGACGCATTCAAATTTTCTGTGCAAAAACTATATACTAAGCGGGCTGGAGGATGATCTGTACAGTGTGTACAGCAACATGAAGACTTCAAAAGAACTGTGGGATGCTTTAGAGTAAAAGTACAAAACAGAAGATGCCGGGTTAAAGAAGTTTATAGTTGCTAAGTTTCTAGACTTCAAGATGGTGGATAGCAAATCTGTTGTTACCCAAGTTCAGGAATTGCAAGTGATTATTCACGATCTCCTTGCTTAAGGTATAAACTTCACTAATACTTCTGTCATAAGTATTAAATATATTATGAATACTTACATAACTTTTTATGTAGGTTTGGTTGTAAATGATGCGTTTCAAGTGGCAGAAATGATTGAGAAGTAGCCTCCCTTATGGAAGGACTTCAAAAATTATTTGAAACAGAAACGCAAGTAGATAACACTCGAAGATCTCATTATTCAATTGAGGATCGAGGAAGATAACAAGACTGCCGAAAAGAAGGCTAGAGGAAACTCATCAATTATGGGAGCAAATATTGTTGAGACTGGTCCAACTAATCCAAAAAAGAGGAAAAAGCCATCTGGATCGAAAAACTATCCTAGCAAGAAAAAGTTCAAGGGAGACTGCCACAACTGTGGAAAAGCTTGACACAAGGTTGTGGAATGTCGTGCTTCAAAGAAAGACAAGAAGAAGGGTCAAGCCAATATTGTTGAAACAAATGTAGACATTGATGACTTATGTGCTATGTTGTCTGAATGCAACTTAGTAGGAAGTCCCAAGGAGTGGTGGATTGATTCTGGAGCCACCCGACATGTCTGTGTGGTTAGAGAAGCATTTGCAACATATGCTCCTGCTGGACCCGATGAGACCATTTTTATGGGAAATTTTGCAACAGCCAAGATTGAAGGTTATGGAAAAGTATTTCTGAAGATGACCTATGGAAAGGTGGTGAATCTGAATAACGTTTGTCATGTTCCTGAAATTAGGAAGAACTTAGTTTCTACTAGTCTTCTAGTCAAAAATGAATTTAAGTGCGTTTTTATTTCTGACAAAGTTGTAATAAGTAAGAATGAGATGTATGTAGGAAAAGGTTACCTTACTGAGGGCCTTTTCAAACTGAATGTAATGGTTGTTGATAATAATAAAGTTTCAGTTTCTTCTTACTTGCTTGAGTCAAATGATTTGTGGCATTCACGTTTAGGACATGTCAATTATAAAACCTTGCGCAAAATGATCAACTTGAATATATTGCCTAAGTTTGAATGTAATCAATCCAAATGTCAAATATGTGTTGAATCTAAGTATGTTAAGCATCCTTATAAGTCTGTTGAAAGGAATTCAAATCCCTTAGACTTAATTCACACAGATATTTGTGACATGAAGTCAATACCATCTCGCGGTGGAAAAAGGTATTTCATAACCTTCATTGAGGATAGTACGCGATATTGTTATGTCTATTTACTTAATAGTAAAGATGAGGCAATTAAAGCATTCAAACAATACAAAAGCAAAGTTGAAACACAACTTAACAAAAATTTCAAAATGATAAGGAGTGATAGAGGCGGCGAATATGAATCTCCTTTTGAAGAAATATGTTTGGAATATGACATTATTCATCAAACAACTGCTCCTTACTCGCCACAATAAAATGGAATTGCGGAAAGGAAAAACAGAACACTTAAGGAGATGATGAAAGCCTTGTTAATAAGTTTTGGTTTACCCCAGAACTTGTGGGGGGAAGCTATCCTTACGGCTAGTAGAATACTTAATAGAGTTCACCACAGTAAAACACAATCTATTCCATATGAAAAATGGAAAAGAAGAAAGCCTAACCTTGAATACTTGAAAGTGTGAGGGTATTTGGTTGAGGTGCAAGTTTCTAAACCTAAAAGGGTAAAGATAGGACCAAAAATAATTGATTGTGTTTTCATAAGATATGCTACAAATAGTAAAGCATATCGATTTTTGGTCCATAAATCAGAAAATTCCGACATTGATGTGAATACGGTAATTGAATCAGATAATGCTGAATATTTTGAAACCATATATCCGTATAAAAGGGAATGTGAGTTGTCTAGTGAAGGATCTAAATGACCTCGGGAAGAAACAACAGAAAATGATCTTGATGAGGAAAATCCAAGACGTAGAAAACGTCAAAGGACCTCTACTTCCTTTTGACAAGAATTTCTGACATTCTTGTTAGAAAATGAGCCTCGAACTTTTAAAGAAGCAATGACTTCTTCGGAAGCTCAATATTGGAAAGAAGCAGTCAATAGTGAGATTGAATCCATAATGAACAATCATACGTGGGAATTGGTTGATCTTTCTCCAGGAAATAAACCTTTAGGTTCTAAATGAATTTTCAAAAGAAAAATAAAAGATGATGGAACTATTGACAAATATAAAGCAAGACTTTTAGTCAAAGGATTTAGACAATGTGAGGGTCTCAATTACTTTGATACGTACTCACCAGTAACAAGAATTACATCAATTCGAGTGTTAATAGCTTTAGCCGCTGTGTACGGTCTTCAAATTCATCAAATGGATGTAAAAACAACCTTCGTAAATGGAGATTTAGAGGAAGAAATCTACATTGAACAACCCAAAGAGTTCGTGGTTCTTGAAAATGAAAAGAATGTATGTCGGCTTGTTAAATCCTTGTATGGACTAAAACAAGCACCCAAATAATGGCATGCGAAATTTGACCATACAATATTGTCAAATGGCTTCAAAATTAACAAGTGTGAAAAATATGTTTATATTAAGAACACTCTGAATCAAGTAGTCATTATTTGTCTGTATGTGGATGATATGTTGATAATGAGTAATGACATTGCTAACATAAATGCTACAAAGCACATGCTTGCTGGTAAATTTGATATGAAAGACTTAGGAGTTACCGATGTGATATTGGAAATTAAGATTCACAAATTCCTCAAGGTCTAGCATTGTCTCAATCTCATTATATCCAAATGGTACTTGAAAAATTCAAGTATTTGGACTTCAAAGTTGCAAAAACACCAATTGATGTGAACCTTGTTCTTCCTAAGAATAAAAGTGAAAGTCATTCTCAATTGGACTATGCTAGAGTGTTGAGAAGTTTGATGTACATCATGAATTGTACACGACCATATATAGCCTGCGCTATAAGTAAATTGAGTCGATACACAAGTAATCCCAACCAGACTAATTGGATGGCTATGAAACAAGTTTTGGGGTATTTGGAACATACTCAAAACTTTACCTTGCATTACAACAAATATCCAGTGGTTATTGAAGGATATAGTGATACAAATTAGATCACCGGGTCAACTGAAACTAATTCCACAAGTGGATATGTTTTTACCATTGGTGGAGGAGCAGTATCTTGGAAATCATCCAAACAAACCTGTATCGCTCGCTCGATAATGGAGTCTGAGTTCATAGATTTGGACAAGGCCGGTGAAGAGGCTGAATGGCTCCGGAATTTTCTAAAAGACATTCCATTTTGGCCTAAGCCATTGGCTCCTATATGTATACATTGCGATAGCCAAGCGGCAATAGGAAGGGCTAGGAGCGTTATGTATAACGAAAAGTCTCGTCACATACGACGAAGACATAACACCATTAGACAACTACTCTCTAGTGGAATTATCACAATCGACTATGTAAAGTCAAGAGATAATGTGTCGGATATACTTATAAAAGGCCTAACTAGAGAGGTAGTTGAAAGATCATCAAAGGGAATAGGACTATGGCCGAGGACAAATCATCGTTGCGGTAACTCTACCTAGAAAATTGGATATCCCAAGATCTAGGTTCAAGGAGATCAAACAAAGTCATTGATGACGGTTCCACATTGTCAAAATAACTTTTAAAGGTCCATTCTCGTGTTGAGACAATGTTCAGTAATAAGGATAAGGCATTAAGGCTTTTTAATGATTTCTAAGTTTGATATAGGGTATATCAAATGGTGTATCTATGGGATAACACATTTAGGAATCACCTATATAAGTGTGAAGTATAAGCCACTTAAAGGAGAATCCGGTAAGTCCAGTTCTCTACGCACTTATGAACTAGGGAGTGTTCATGGCTGAAAAGAACAAAACAATGAGAACCAAAGACGGTTAAAGGGTTGATTGTGTGACTTATGTTGTCTAGGTATACACCAAAGCTCGATGGTTCAAAGACATCAAGTCTACTGATTGACCGAGTATATCCGATATATGTTCACTACGAAAAGTTCAAAGGGAAACCTACTTATCCAGATGCAATTAATCCTTGCTTTTGAATCACACAGTTTTTCATGCAAATATTTTCATGATATAGCCATTCCCCATTCATGTGGGAGATTGTTGGGTTTGTGTTCTTTAAAGAATGAGCTTTAAAGTAAGGTGTGAATTGAGAAATGTGGGTGTAATGTTAATTGAGAAATATGGGGGAACTAAGTGAAGGGAAAATGAAAGGAAAAGTCATTTCTCCCTCATTGGTAGAATAGAGGAAAAGGTTTGTCCTTATATTAAGAAACACTCCCTTTAGCTCTTAAAGGGTTAAGAAGAGAGTGCCTGCTCGCGACGTCGTCGTCGCCGCTCAGCTCGGCTTCGGCTTCGGTTTCGGTAAATGATTTGATTGATAAATTTTTTGAATAAAATTTATTTAACTCACAAATAATTTCCCTTTTCTTAGACATTAATTTAATTCGCGCGAAATATTATTTTAAAATTCGCGGAATAATTTCCAACAGAAATTCAGAAAGGAACTGGTCCTTTTGAACAGACACCAAACCTGTTCCGAATAGGTGTCTTCTCCGAATAGACACCAGACCTGTTCAGAACAGATGTTTCTTCTAAACAGGCATCATACCTATTCTGAAAAGGTGTTTTTCATATGGGGGGCACCGGCACCGGCACCGGTAGTACCGGACCGGTATTAACCAGAATCGGACCGGTACCGGCGCATCCTTCCGCCGGTTGGCCGGGAACCGGGACGGTACCGGTACCGGTACAACCGGGATTTTTTCCCTTGTTCATCCCGGACCGGTACCTATCGGGACCGGACTGGACCGGGACCGGTCCGGTATACCGGGTCCCGGTCTTTTTTTAAAAAAAAAAATTAATTAAATTAAAATTTGGTTATTTATAATTGAAAAAGTTTCAAAATATATAAGTTATTTTATATTTCTTTTAAAAGTATAACTTAATAAATTAGATTTTTTTTAGAGTTTAAATTTTAAACTCTAAAAGTTTAAAACTTTAAATTTCAATTTTTAAACTTTTAAGTCTTAAGTCTTAAGTTAATAACTTACTTACTTAAGTTTGAAACTTTTTGAACTATCATTTGTTAAACAACTTTTTTAAATTTCAAATTGTAACTTAAGTTTGAAACATTTAAAAATTGAAATATATAAAAAAGACTTGTATTAAATTGAAGACAATAATTAAAAAAATTTAAGGCGAATAGCCTATAATTTTATTCATAAAAATTAAATAATACAATTTGTATTACAAATATTAGAAGAGAACCTAATCTACGCAGCCACCTTCTAGGAAGGGTTCTGTTTGAATTAGGCCTCGAACTATCATACTAATATTTGAATCCTTGAAAATAGTCTTTCCGTAGAGTTTCTAACAATTCCCTGGTAACATTTTCTGGAAGTGGTTGTTGTGCTTGATCCTCCAATGCATCCATGTCGTCTTCACTAGAATTTACCAAAATATTATCTATATCATATTCAAATTGGACAGGTAAACTAGGACGCCCATAATTCCTTCGCTCGGCATTGATCCAATCTCTAAACAATACCGATATCTCCAAGCTGTCCGATGCTAATGAATACCTATGCTCCCCAATTTGATATCTTGCTGCACTAAAAGCGCCCTCCGAAGCTACTGAAGATGCTTGAATAGCTAGCAAATCTCGAACCACCGGTTGAAGTTTTGGAAATGACTTGCCGCGAGTCTTCCACCATTCCAAAAGTTGAGGTTTGCCTTGTGCATCCTTAATGCTTTCCATTCCCTGATTAAGATATTCATCAAAATCATTCCTTTCATTAGAAGTAAGACCAAGATAATTTTCCATCATATCATCAATATCATCTTCATTTGAATATCTACGCCTAGAACTTGAAGGTTCTACATTATGTACTTCATCATTTATTCTACTAAAATTATACAAGTCATACAATTTTCTAGCTTCAATTCTTATGCTATCTTTAACATCGGACAAACTAGGTAATTTGTCCTCTTCGGCAACTTCGTCACCTTGGATACTTTGCTGATATATAATCTCTAAAATATCTAAATTTGAATATATTCTTTCAACCATTCGTGATGCACCTATTTCTTTGTAAGTTGGGTTTAATAAACAAGCAGTTAAATAAATTTGAGGAATAGGAATAAAATATTTTCTAAATTTTTTAATCATTGCATTAATAGAATCTTTAAACCGTGGAATATTTTTGTATTGAAAAAATTTATCAGAAATAGCACATATATTTGGTAAAACTGAACAAATAGTTGGATAATAAAGTCCAGATATTTGTTTTGTAGCTAAATAAAAAACTTTTAAAAATTCTTTAAGTTCATATACTTCTTTCCAATCAGTGTCAGTAATTCTATAATCAATATCTGAATTGTGAGCATTCCAACCCATCTGTAAAGGCTTTCTATATTCATAAGCAACTTTAAGCATTTTATATAAAGAATTCCATCTAGTAGACACAGTTTTTGAAATTTTTCTAGGGGGAGTTCTAATTCACGACACCGATTTTCAAACTCTACACGCCTAGACTTGACATTTAAAAATAAAATGGAATGCAGCTTCACATTTTATACAACCATTATTATACATTGCTACACCATCTCTAACAATTAAATTATATATGTGTGCAGCACACCTAATATGAAAACCGTCAATATAAATAGGGCAAATTGCCGGTTTTAGTTTATCAACAACATTTGTATTATTAGAAGCATTATCAAGGGTGACACTAATTACTTTATTACAAATTTCATAAAATTGTAAAACATCTATAATAGTTTGAGCTATGTAACTACCGGTTTTCAGCATTTCACAACATTTATAACCTAAAATTCTTTTTTGCATGTTCCAATTTTCATCAATCCAATGACCAGTAATATTGAAATAATCGTTACCATTAGGACTACGACCCATATCAGAAGTGATAGCCATTCTACAAGTATTATAGTTAAATAAACAACGAAGATATTGTACATGTTGTCCTTGATAATAAAAAATAGCTTTTTTAATAGTATTTCTTGAAAAACCTGTGAAAGAAGGATTATACACTATTTAAATATAATGAACAAAACCGGGATTTTCAGCAAAACTAAAAGGTAAGCCACAAAGAACAATCATTTTAGCTAATTCTTCAAGATCTCTTTCTCTACTATAACTGCGATGTGTACTAGGGCCAACAACATTAGAAGGGTTTAACTGTGATTGGATCATGTTAGAGGCCCCTACTCCTACAGATGCATCGGGAAGGAGAGTACCATATTTTTTTGCATTGGCTATAGCCTGAGCTTGCAAAAATTCATTTTTACAACATCCCATTAAATGATTTCTTAAATGTCCCGTCCCACCCGACTTTCCCGTAGTTTTATGATTCAAAATATATTTACATACTTTACAAATAGCTTGAGTTTTATCATCACTTTGAATCATAAATTGCCACACAACAGATTTTTTAGGACATTCAGCCTTTGGCTTAGCCCTAGTAGGATGTACAGGGGGAGGGGGAGTGGGAGCGGGAGCAGGAGTGGGACTAGTAGCCGTAGGCGGCTCTGTTTCATCATCATCATAAGTATCATTACCATCATATTCATTATCATATTCTACTTCTTCATCTAGCTCTTCATTAAAATTACCAAACCTTGTCTGTAAAAATTCATGATCTAATTGAGTATTTCTATCAATATTAAAAGGAGTTTCATCAACATGTGTAAAATCATCCGTATTTATTCTTAATTCAGGTTGTTGTCTAGTTTTAGATTTGGATTTAGAAGAACTACCGACTTTAGTTTTTCCGGTTACTGCATTAGTCAACCTACCAAAAAGTGTTTTTTTACCTTGGCCAACATTTTTATCACCGGATTCCATATTAAAATATTAATAGTAAGCAAATAAATAAATACAAAAATTTAATGCAAAAAAATAAATAAGTAAAGAGATGAAAGTTGGAACGAATGTACCAAACGTCTGCGTAAAAACAGACGTGTATAACCAAAAGTCGAAATTGATAGATGAAACTTGAAGCTTGAAAATTGCTCCAAAATAATCCAACAAATAAAATTAACAATTTAATAGAGACTATTAGAGAATAGAGAGTAGAAGAGTAGAAGATTGAGAGTTGAGAGAGTAGATGAAGAAGAAGAAATTTTGTGTAATAAATAATGAAGGGGTGGGGGGTTTTTATAGTTAAAATTTAGGACTAAAATGTATTTTTAAAAACTTTGGGGTATTAAAAAAAGTTTGGGGGGTAGGGGGGTGTTTTGGGGGGCTGTTTGGCTGTTATAGCCGTTGGGTGGGGCCCACTGGCCGTTGCCAACGGCTACCCAACGGCTATTTTTAAAAAAAAAAAAAAATTTGAAAACCACCGGATCGAACCGGACCGGACCGGACCGGTACCGGGACGGACCGGACCGGGACGATCCGGTAACTACACCCCTTCCGTCCCGTTACCCCTTCCGTCCCACCCTCTCATCCGGACGGAACCGGAGTCCACCGGACCGGAACCGAACCGGTAATGGACCGGGACGGTCCGGAACCGGTACCGGCACCTCCCGGTTCCGTTGCCTCCCTTAGTTTTTCACACCATTTAAACCCACCAAACTCTTGGCTATAAATATAGAGGATTACCTTATTTTTCCAACATAAAAATCTGCATCCTACATATATTTTCTTACAAAAGTTAATCGAGTCTAAGTGTGATAGAAGACTGACTCTTTGAGTTCGCTGAAGGTATTGAGGTTTGAGGTACTGTTATGTCAATACCAGGTATATCCGTTTTATCCTGGGAGGAAATAATCCACAACCTCGGGTACAGTGAGGGGATTAAATTCTTTAAGGACACACAGTGAATTATGTGGTCTCGGATATTTTTATACTTACTATTTTTTCAGTTTTAATTACTGTTATTATTCTGGCGTACTTGTTGAACACAGATACCAACAGAATATCCGGACCTAAACAAGAGATCTAATAGTAAATATGAATGTCAGACTCAAATCGGAGATGATATGCTAAAGATGGATGCCCGAATTCGAATCGAAAATCTAATTAGTAACTAAGCTCATAAACAAAACATTAAGCATGAAGGTTATGAGGGAAAATCAAGGGAGGAAGTTATGGAGGAGTGAAAGCTATAACCATAATAGTGGATAATAGTAGTGACACATTATCTACATTATGAATAAGAGTAGTGGTATATTGAATATAATGTTTCATAACAAAATATTCATTTTTACATGGAAGATATCTTTGTTTTTATAAATAAAAGACTTGAAAAGATTAGTTTATCTATTTAATTTGTAAGTGTACAGGACCAATTTTACAAACCATTGTGAATTTTTTGAGAAGAGTAAGGCAAACTGTCATGGTTAGTTACTGGCGAAATGCTTGATTTGAATTTTAGGGTTTCTATAATAATTTTAAATTAATATATAACAACAATTGAATTTATATTCAAATTATTACTTATAATAAGAGGTTAGAAATACACACGTCTTGAACGACATGTGTGCTTTTAGCCATTAAAATTGTATTTAAGGGTAGTTTGGTCATTTTGTTATTAAATTATTAAAAAAGAATTTTCAATAATTTATAAATTTAGAAATTAGGTAAAAAGTATTATAAATCACGATAATTATAATCAACAACTTAAAATATTTAAAAAATATTAAAAAATTTGATTGACTCTCGAAATTTCATCTACACCACATAAATTTAAATAAAGGGAATAACATATATTATGTGAAAATTACGTAAAAAATTACTATAAGTCGCAATAATTAGCATCTTAAGTATCTAAAAATCTTGTAAAAAGTTTAATTTATTCTCAAAATTCTATGTGTACCACATAAATTGAGAAAAAAGGAGTAATATATGTTAAGTAAATAATATATATTATATATATATATATATATATATATATATATATATATATATATTATATATATATTGTAGCACCTTGGAAAAAAAACTGAATCAAGTTTAATACCTTGAACACGTTAAAAAGGTTGGAGCTATTTTTTTTAGTTGCTAAATGATGGCTGTGAGGGAAAGGATATTAGGACCAAATAACTAAGTAATGTGTTGTACCGAGTGGGTCACTTATATATATATATATATATATATATATATATATATATATATATATATATATATATAGGGAAAAGACATCAAAATCACCCTAAACTATATTCGAAAAGTCAAAGACATACCTAAACTATCGAAGTGATCTAATACACACCTATTCTTATTAAAAGTGAATTTAATACCCCCTTAAACGTATAAAACCAGTCACACAAAGCTGCGTGATTCTCACGCGCCTTCCAAGTCAGTCCAAGTCTACACGTGTATTTTTTGTATTTTTTCACTTTTTTTTTTTCAAAATATTCTTGCCTCTATCTTCTCCCCCTTTTTTTCCACATGAATAACTCCATTTTTATTTTAAAGCATAACCACCATTAATGTCATCTTTTTTTCCTTCATTCTTGATACAAAATTAACACAACTAAATAATAACTTCATCTAATTTAATCTTTTTTTTTTATCATCACCAAATAATAACTCCATTCTATGCCCCTCTTCTTCTTTTTTTCCTTCATATCATCTCTCTTCTTCTTTTTTTTCATTTTTCTTCTCATCAGAAGTAGTCATTTTCTTTATAATTTATTTTTTTTCACTAACTATTTTCTTCTTTTTCTTCACATTCTATTAGAAAATTAGTGTAACTATTTATGGTGGTGTAATTTTAATATGGGTTTGGTGATGGGTATTGAATTTGTGGTGATTCTTGGTAATTTCTGACGATGATAATGGTGATAATGTGATTTCGGTTATAGATTTGATTATGAGTATTGAATTTTATGGTGGTTCTTTGTAATTTTTGTGGTGACAATGATGATGGTGTGATTTTGATGGTGGATTTGCTTGTAAAGTGAAGGAGAAGAAGAGAAGATGAGTTGCAGGAGAGTAGAAGAGGAGGGGGGGTTAAAAGATTTTTTTTTGGGGCTTTATTTTTGAGCCAAACGCGTTTTTTCTCTCTTTAATTTCATTTCCACGTCAGCTTTTGGGTGGAATTAAATTCACTTTTAATAAGAATAAGTGTGTATTAAGTTACTTCGATAGTTTAGGTGTGTCTTCGACTTTTCGCGTATAATTTAGGGTGATTTTGATGTCTTTTGGAGCTATTTTTTTTAGTTGCTAAATAATGGTTGTGAGGAAAAGGAAATTAGGACCAAATAACTAAGTAATGTGATGTTACATGGATAAGGGAAGTTTTAAAAGAAACCAAATGATTTCCCTTCAATAATTTAGCAATACTTTGACCAAGTGGTCACTTTTATTTCCCTTAATACCTCTTATAGGAACGGTGAGGTGAACCAAAAAGGGAAAAGCATTTTGCTTGGGTTCTTTTGGCTTCCAGAATGAGAAACAACAACAGTACTACGTGATTTTATCTCTTTCAGTAATACCAACGACAAATTGAGAAGCAACAATAATTCTCATGGATGAGAGGCACGCAGTGATCCAAAATCTTAAGATAACTATTAGTCTTCGTCCAAAAATTGTAAAGATTCTTCAAGAACTCAATTTGAAATTTATTTTTAAATAGGTAATTTTTTTATTCAACACTCGAATATAATTATGAAATATGTATTTGGGTTGTAATATAAGATGATAATCACCATTTGATTTGAGTCTACACCTTCACTTGAAATGAGTTTTGATAATTAGGGTTCTTAAAAAGTGTAAAAGACAAAATTGCTGATAAAAGTGAAATTTCGGGAATTTCTACTTTGGGAAGATTTGATATTGAATGATGTAAGTTGGAAAAATAGGGAGTTCACTCAAAATGATGGTTAAGAAATTTTATTAACTTTGAGCATACGTGAAGAATACTAGAATGATTTGTTAAACAAACCTATGGGTTATTGATAGACATATATATTATTTTTGTAGTTGATTGATTGCCATTTGGATGGTGAAAGCTAATGGATGGGTTTGTAAAGGCTACACCCACGCGTGTGTTGAGTTGTTTGAAACACGTGGTACTATTGTTAGCTAGGAAGGTCCCAAAGGAATGTAAAGCTAAAATCTTCTTCGCCGTTAAGGCACAATCTTAAGTCACTTGTTATTTTTAAAATAAAAAGGTCAATATAGTTTACTTGATGTATGTGAATAGAGCCCTTGCTTTCTATATATCAAACACTTGATTACATTCCTAATAGGGTCAAAATATCTATATATTTATTCCACTTAAATTTTTTTGTCTTCGCACCTTATATGTCTATCTACTGAAGTCACAATATCCCTGTTACTCCTTTAAGTTGAGTACCCATTGTAACACCCCATACACGTATCTAGATATCCAAGATGAAAACTTCAGAAAATTCCAAGTTCCAGGGACTACGGGTCCAAACCACGGATCGTGGTTTGAACCACGACTCATGGAATGGATTTGTGGAATGCCATATGATTGATTTAGCCTCTGGTCTGAGAACCACGAGTGGGTTCTACGGACCGTAGTTTATTCTACGAGTCATAGTTCCACTCGTGGAACTAGACCTGAGAGCTGTTAAGTGTTCCAGAAACCACGAGTCCAGTCGACGACTCGTCGTTCAAACGACGGGTCCGTCCTGTCTACTCATGGAAAGTATTCTGAGGATTTACATTTTTCTAAGTCCCCTTCAGGAACTACGATTCAAGTCTACGACTCGTCATTGGGACGACAAGTCGTAGTCTTGAGTCATGGTTTGACCAAGTCAGCCTAGCCTGTGAACGACGACTCCAAATGACGACTCGTCATTAATTCCACGGGTCTGTCCTGTTGACCCGTAGAAGTGAAGATGCAACTTGATTTTCCCAGCTGAGTTCTACGACTGAAGATGACGACCCATCATCCAAACCATGAATCGTAGACTGAGTCATGGTCAGTGAAAGTCGACCAATTTCTAGCTTTTTCTTTTTTAATTCTCAGGGACATTTTGGTCATTTCCACCCTATTATGTATTAAGTGAAGTTGTTTTGACTACTTTTAGAAGAGTTTTCACCCATATTATCCTAAGTTTATCCTAAGTTCCTCATTCTACTCCCAAAAAGGAAAAATCCTCCTTCAAGCTCAGGTCTCCAAGCTCCAAGTCAAGTCTCCAAATCTTTTCCATTGAAGTGGGTAATCTTCATCAAAGGTATGTGAGTTTTTAACAATGAGTTTCTTTCACCCTTGTGTCCAAATTCCCCAATTCTTATTTTGATTTATGAAGCTATGAAATTAGGGTTTTGATCCAAAATTGGGGAAAGTTTATGAAATCAGTTTCTATGTTTAAATTCATGGTTTCCTCTTGATTACCTATGATTTGATTATGATTCTCTTCTTCATTTTAAAAGCCCAAGCATGAAAGTTGATTTCTAGCATAAACCCATGAATTTGCATGTTTTCAAGAGAATATAGGCATGATTAGATATCATGGCCATTATGAAATTATGAAGTTGCCTGCCTAGTTCTTATGATTCTATGAAGATATATGTTTTATGAAAATTGAACTAGAGCTATGCAAATTTTTCAAGTCATGAATTATGCAAGTTTTTCCATGATATGAAATATGATGCAAGGCAAGACACCTGATGTTCCATCAATGCTCATGGGCCATTTTCTAAACTAAACTCATGAGTAGTATGACGATCCGGGGTATGAACAAGTCATGAATAAGAATGATCAAGTTTGGCATTAGATATGTCACATGTATATAATCCCATGTTATTATTATATTTTGGGAGTAGTATTTAGCACCGAGAGACGAGGGTTCACATAACCCAAGTCCAAAACTACGTTGCCACTGTAGGTTGCCCGTGTTGAGGCTTATTATGACAGGATCCTTTTATGACATAGTTCTAACCTTGGTCGGTTAGGATAATTCTTTCACTGTGGGTGCAAGACACTGAACTCCATGTAGCACATCATGGTTTAATGTTGGTTAAGAGAAACTCCCACATGTTTATTTTCAAGCTATGAAGTTATGTATAAATCTATACTATGAAACCTAAGCTATACTCCATGTCTTATGTTTATACCTTGATATTTAATTATGGTCTTCTTTATGTAATAAATTCAGTTCAAGCATGTTTTAAACTAATTTTATCATGATTTATGCATTGCTCACATACTTAGTACATTCCATAGTACTAACGCATATTGCGTTGCATCCTCTTATGATGCAGACTCAGGTACCCCTTCTTAGCTTCGTGGCTAGAGTCTTAGGCCACTTCATTAGTCAGCCGTGGTGAGTCATCATGGTTCGAGGACTAGTTATGCTTTTCCTTATGTTAGCTTTACTTCTATGCTCCGAGTTAGATAGGGTATTGTCCTAGAAACTCTTTATGTTGTGACTAGAGGCTTTCAGACATAGTTTGTATTCAAGTTCCCTTTTTGGATACTGTATGTTATGTGGATCTTAGACCCTTATTGATGTTCCGTATTGGATTTTCGTATTATGCTTCCACTTATCTTTTATTATGCTTGAGAATTCTATGACCAAGGGTTAGCTTAGGATCCTCATGGTCCCGAGTCCCGTGTTACGTCTAGGGAGTACCCTCGGAGCGTGACACCCATAACGTTTCGTACAATCGTAAATGTTTTTACTTGAAATTCTTACAAGTCACATGATATATTTATCATGTGTTATAAATGAGAATAAATGGCCATAGTATAGTTGCACTATATATTTAATTTTATAGGGAAACATAGTCATAAGATGAAATAAAGAACTAGCGCTCGAATGTATAGATATTATGGTTAAAAGAGTAATTGCTAAAAGGATATTGCTACTTGAATGGCTGAACAATCTTTATCATAACCTATACATCATAGGCCTTTAAGGCATTACTTGATAAAAAATCTACCTCGAGGGGAGGGTATGCATAGGTTTTACTTGACACACATGCGCGACGTAATTCTGTGCACAGGATTGAGACCAGACCGCTATAGTGAGCCCAAAAATAATGGCGTACCCATTCTTGTGGCATTATTTGTATTTGGAGTCAGCTGAAATATCATGCACTGATTCTTCTGACTCGAGTCAATATATGACACTTATAGCCTACAGGCAAGACCCTCATATGCGAGCCCACAGAGGACGCACCTTGTGTCAGACCTCGATTATGTTTATGTATATGGAATCATAGTCATAGCTATTATTATAACATATGGCATACATTTGACATAGACCGCTTTTGGTAGGCCATGATATGATCATTTGTATAAAAATTAGCCACAGGACACCACCTAGGCAAACTATTAGGTGATATATAATAATGAACAAGGTACAACGCATTATATGTTAAGCTAATAATGTTATTCATGAGTTATAATCTCATATTAAAGTTTCTGATAGTTCTTATCACGGTTGTTCATCTTCAGTACTCAGAGTATGATACACTAATAAGATTAGTATATAGGTTACAGTTTCATATCGTATATCTGTTTCTTGTTTGCTCATAAGTCTTTCACTTTGAAATCTAATTCACATGAGCATCTATACTTGCCTACTTATTATTATGTCTGCTTTACATACCAGTACATATTTTATATATACTGATGTCCCTATGTTCGGGGACACTGTATTCTGAATGCAGGACCAGGTATACCGGTTAGCAGACTCCCATGTTAGATACCCACTACCTATTCAGTGAAGCAGTTGGTGAGCTCCTTCCCTATCTGGAGCAAGTAGATGTCTAGTACTCTTTAGTTGTACTTATAGTCATAGTTTATGTACATTGGAGTCTTATCTCGACTATTTAACTTCTGCAGTTACAAATTCTATTAGAGGCTTCGTAGACAGTGTAAAGTTATCTATGTAATTATGATTTCAGTTGTCAACTGCATTAGTGTGACCAGTGTTATTTATGTCATTTTCTTATAATTGTCTTATGATTAGTGGCCCGTCTGCTTAATGTAGGCCATTTGTATAGTACATGCTCATACGATATTTGTATGCCCCGTCCAGTCTTGGGGCGTGACATATATATATATATATAAATTTAACTGACTCTCAAAATTTCATCCGTTCAACATAAATTGAAACAAAAGGAGTAACATATGTTATGTGAAAATTGTGAAAATTGTACTATAAATCATAATAACTAACAAATTAAAACATTTTTAAAAAGAACATATACATAATTTGTGTTGACTGCACATTTCATTTATGTCATATAAATTGAAACATAAGGAAAAACATATATTGGGTCTTATTGACATGGACTTTGTATCTAGTATTTATAAAAAGTTATTAAATATTTTAACATATAGAATTTGAACAAAAATTATTGCATTCTCATAAACCCATGTACAACACTGAGTTCCGTCCCTATTTTTTCTTTAGCTTTTAAATCGGTTTATGAAACGCACATTGAGGACCTTGATTAACTCAAATTTTCACTTGAAATTGAACTTTGAGGGATAAAGGCTCTCTACCTAAAACGATTTCATACACAATCCTCAAATTCAAAACTTATGATTAAGGATGAAGTAATATAGGTATTCCGAATACCAATCACTCCAACTTAATTTTTGGTGACCCGGATCCGCCCCTATAGTTAACTCTTTAAAACGGACAACATGTGATGACAACGTGTCATGTTGTACTAGAAGAATACAGAAAAATGAAAGGCTCAAGTGTCGAACATTGTTGAATGTTGAGATTGCTTGTCGTAGCTGAATTGTTATCTTCGCTTAATTTTTAAAATTTTAAATTTTTATTTTATTTTTTTATTTTATTTTTCTAATTACTTTGATTTTAGTTCAAATATCACGGTTATTTGTCATAGTCCAGTTGGACCAACACCAATTACGGGTGTGTTCAGTACGGAGGAAAATATTTTTTTTGAATTTTTTTTTATTTTTTCATATTCGTTTGATTAAAAAAATTTAAAAATATTTTCTTTAGAAAAACAAGCTCTTTCAAAATACGAAAAATGACTTTCCTAATAAAAGTAGGGAAAACAAGTGAAATTATTTTCTCCACTCTCTATCCACCCCCACTCCACACCTACCTCCACCCCACTCCCTCGCTCCACCTACCTCACCCCTACCTCCACCCCCACCCCTACCCCTACCCCAATATTTTTAAATATATTTTCTTCTACCCCCACCTCCCCCTCCTTCACCACAATATACATCACTCATCTCTTACTCATTCTCATTGTTTTGTGTTAGATATATACAAATGCTTTTAGGATATTATTTTTTTACTTGCATATTGAACACAGAAAAATAAGTAAAAACTAACTTATTTTCCTAAAAAATATTTTCTTGAAAAATATTTTCAGTGAAAAACATTTCTCTCCATACCGAACACACCCTACAACGTTAGTGGTTTTTCCTGTTTCATTCTTTCTCTTATTTAATTACTAGTTATCGATAGATTGTGCTGTGCACGGGCACAATAATATTAATTTTATATTTATAATTTATTTAAATAATAGTTATAATTTAAATTTAATTATAAAATACAATAATACTTCATTAATAATAAAAAATAAAATAAAAAGTAATTAATTATTCTTTAATTTTTTTTCATTTAAAGCTCTAATTTATTTCAAATATTTTTCATTTTGTTTAAATTTATCAAGTTAAAATTGTGTTTAGTCATACTTTTTTCCAAAAAATATTTGAAATAATGTTCATAGTTGAATGTGTCGGGTTTTTAAGAGGTGTGAATGGAAAATGAATAGGTGTTTTTCTGAATTGATGTATTTTGAATAGGCATCTTTCCATATTGAAAGGTTGTGACCTTTCGATGGGGTGTGACCTTTCCGATGGATTGTGACCTTTTCGATAAGGCATAATTAACACATCTTTATCCTACCCTTTGGTGGCTATAAATAGAAGAGTTTTTCACTAATTTTTCAAGATTGAATTTTCTGCACTTCCTCTGCATATTTTCTTACAAACAAAATTATAGATTCATGTGTGATTTGTTGCCGTTCGTTGAGTTTGACGAAGTCGTTGGCGTTTGAGGTACTGCTACTCCAGCAACAGGTATATTCATTTTATGGTGGGAGAAAATAATTGTAAACCTCGGGTATAGTGAGGGGATTAAATTCCTTAAGTACACACAGTGAATTCTGTGGACTCAGATCTTAAGTAAAGTTTTTGCTTTTCTATTTTTCAGTTTATTTTGATTATCTGATTTACTAATTTGAACACAAGATACCAACAATCTAAAGGAATTTATAATTTTTTTTCTGTGTTCGAATTTAGTTGGAACTAGTACTAACACTGATTCGCGGAATCAATGATGATGGCTCCTTTTCTGAATTACGAAAAGTGTGACAGAAATGGTGTCTTGCATGAAACGGTTCACGGAACTGGGACTTTCTAGTTAAACTTAATAAATGCAAGCATTTGAGGAGATTCGACTTCTCTGGATAATTAAGTATAGTTTTTGCTTTCCTATTTTCCAGTTTATTTTGATTATTTTATTTACTAATTTGAACACAGGATACCAACAATCTTAAGCACAAGGGAGGGAAGAGGAGAGTAAAGATAGACATGCTCGGAAACAGGAATCAATAGCCAAGCTAATCATAACAATCTCAAATCTAGAAGCTAACAACCTAGAAGTAAAAAATCTCATAATTATAACCATAGCAGGAGAATACACCGCGATAATTTAACAAGAGTCTACCTACAGTCCCCCGGCCGCCCATACAACTAAGGAACGCAAACAAGTGAAAAAAAATCCTCCGGCATCCCATACTACCGGAGCGTACAATCAACAAACAGCAACCAATGGTGGTACCTCACACAGATGAATAATATGATGCCATGCTAAGTCAAGAGTGATAGTAGTACAGTATGTTACCCGCTTCCTGCGTCCTATGAGGCCCAGAAGAAAGGATCCATGGATGGTCACACCCGTATACCCCTAATATGCCATATACCCCCTCCCCCCTCTGGCACTCGCAACTTGTATCTCCTGGTCCAGAATGGCAAGGTCCGTGGAGTCCCCCGACCAACATACTATATGCCCCGTAAATCTCAAAAAGTCCCGAAGTAAAGATGCCCGGAGTGTATCCAGGTCTAAATCAGTAAGTCAAGTAGTCCTAGCACACAGCCCCGCCGAGCCTAGCATCACTCCGAAAGTTATAGTAAAACAAGTCTAGCGCTCGACCCCGTCGAGTCTAGTATAAGTGAAACTAGTGATAAAACATTCTTTATACTCCCTTACCCCAAGAAGACCCATTAAAATGATACCAAAACTCTTTTAAATCATTTCCACCGAAAATGGGCCCCACGGGCCATGCAAGGTTTAGAAATCCATCAATAGTTGGCCCGAAGCCAAAACCGTAGTAAATTCATGAAGAAATTCCCTCTATATGCATGATGAATGGTATACACAATCACAACAGTGGCCCCCGACCCACAATCAACCTATCGGCCTTGCACATGCTCCAATCGCTCTACAACACACATAACCAGCCAAAAATTATGATAACGATGTCTGGGACTCACGGACACCCTCGAATAACCCACCATCTATGGTCCAGAGTCAAAAATAGGGTCACACAGGACCACAAGGATTGTAATATCAACTACGAAGAATACTACATACGGTAGAGGAAAGAAACAAGGTGAATCATGGAAAGGCGGTCAAGGTCTGTGGTACCAACCTAATAACCCAACCCAAGTATGCCAGTTAGTATAATTTTATCTGATATATGCTAAGTTTAGGGAGTTTAGACCGTAACCTACCTGTCATCCGACGACAAGCTGCTGGGATAACGATATCCAAGCCTGAATCACACCGAGAAACACCAAACGATGATCAAACTATCAAAAACATAAATAATACATCAAGATGAGTCTAACAATACCCATATCTCTATGACACTAGGCGGGCCGATATTTGGGTCACCGACGGGCTTGCGAGCTCCGCAACCCTAAATCAAAAATGAAAACTCACATTATGATCATCAAGACCATGGGAGTACATACCCGAAAAATCAAGGATTTTGGGCAACAAATTCGAGCTAAAAACAGCCCCTAAAGCTAGGGACCCAACAATGGAAATTTGAGGAAAGAAAATCAGAAATTGGCAAGAATCACCTACCCAAACGGAAGAATTAAGCCAAGAATGTGAATAAGAACGAGCCTGTCCAGCATGCACTTCACCCAAAACAGAATCTACAACTAATTTTTGAGCTTGAGAAGATGGAAACAATGGTGGTTCAACCCAATGGAGAAGACGACAATAGAGGAGAGGAGAAACATACCAAATCGCCAATGGAGCAAGAATTTATCGAGGGTACAAAGATTCTTCAAGGTTGTACTGGGTTAGAGCAATTTAGAGAGTGTTTGGGTGTTATAGAGTTGAGGGAAAGTTAGAGATGAAGGATGAAAAAATGAAATGGAAAAGTTATATACTACCAGGGGTCCTTCATCGCGATCGCGAAGGGACCCCTCGCGGTAGCGAGGACCACGCTGACTAGACCATCGCGATCGCAATGGCTAGCCACGTGGTCACGAAGAACAACGGGGGAGAAGCTTCATCGCGGTCGCGACAAAGGACATCGCGATCGTGATGAACAAGGAACTAGGTGCTTCATCACGGTCGCATGGGAGGAGGCTCGCGATCGTGATTAAGGCATGAGGCCTGCACCTGCAACAGCCAAAAACCTGCAACTTTTTAGAAATTCAACGGGGCCTTCTGGGCACAATCGGAAATCGATATTTAAAGACCAATAATGGTACTAGAGTGGAAACGATGTTCTGGACTCAATAGAATTGATGAAAATTCCATACGAGGTCATTTCGGAGAAATGTTAACCCAAGTCAACCCTAACTAACACGCAACCCAAACACCCATAATGAGCCCGACTCACCCGGAACTCTAACCAACCACCTACCTAACCCAAACTCAACATTCTGGAGCTGATGGAATGGTCGGATTTTGAATCTGATGCTCTAATCATCGAAAGCTGACCAAAGTTACGCTTTCAACTCCAAATGGACTGAAAATAGAAAAAGCGACACTAAACTCACACCGGAAGTTCTCAGGCCTTGACTAAAGGTCCAACTAAACCAAACTCAGCGCTCCAAAGCTAACGAAACTGTCAGAATTCAACTCTAAGCACGTTAGCTAAGAATGTTGAATAAAGTCAATGATATTCTAAGCTAAGGCTCTAAAATAGGCAAATGGCCAAAACAACCAAATGAACGACCAGGGCACCAAACTACCGGTCCCAGCAAACCATAAATGACTTGGGGTTGCTATAGGGAAGAACTAACAGTATAATGAATGCAAAAATGCGAAGATGATTAGAAGGGTCATCACAACATCCACTACTAAAAAGACTTTTGTCCTTGAAAGTTAAAAAGAAAGGAGTACCTGAAAACTCGAACAACTGCGGATACTGAGCATGCAACTCACTCTCGGTCTCCCAAGTAGCCTCCTCAACAGGCGATGCCTCCACTGAAGTTTCACAACAGGAATCTCCCTAGATCTCAATCTCCTGATATCTCTGGCCATAATAGTTATTGGCTTCTCAACAAAAGATAAACTCTCATCTATCTAAATCGAATCCCAACGCAACACATGAGACTCATCTGGGATATACCGGTGCAACATTGAGATATGGAAAACTGAGTGAACAAGTAAAAACATCAGAGGCAAAGCTAACATGTAGGCAACATTATTAACCCATTGTAGAATCTCAAACAACCCAATGAACCTGGGGCTAAGCTTGCCCCGGCGACCAAATCTCATCACGGCCTTCACGGGTGATACTCGAAGGAAAACCAAGTCACCAATACTAAACTCCAAGGCACGAAGTCTACGATCAGCGTAGATCTTCTGCCTACTTTGGGTTTCTCTAAACCTATCCTGAATCAAACGGAATCGGTCCAAGGAATATCTAAGCAAATCTGTACTCTGCGGTCTAGACTCTAACCCATTAAACTAGCCAATCGGAGACCTACAATGCCTACCATACCAAGCATCAAAAGGTGCCATGCCAATGCTCAAATGAAAGCTATTATTATAAGCAAACTCGGCCAAAGGTACAAACTGATCCCATAAACCTCCAAAGTCAAGTACACAAGCCCAAAGCATGTCCTCCAGGACCTAAATAGTCCTCTCGGACTGGCCATCTGTCTGAGGATGGAAGGCAGTACTAAGCTGAACCTTTGTACCCAATCCCTCTTTATAGCTCTCCATAACTGAGCTGTGAACTGAGTGCTTCGGTCTGAAATGATAAAAGTTGGGACCCTGTGCAACCGATCAACCTCACGAATGTAAATCTGAGCTAACCTCTAAGTATCGTAGGAAGTTTGAACCTGTAAGAAATGGGTCGACTTAGTTAGCCAATCCACAATCACCCAAATAGAATCAAAACCCTAAGAGATACGAGGCAAACCAACAATGAAGTCCATAGTAATACCTTCCCACTTCCACTCAGGAATAGGAAGTCACTGCATTAAACCACCTGATTTCATGTGCTCAAACTTAACCTGTTGATAGTTCAAGCACCGAGATACGAACTCTGCTAAATCCCACTTCATACCACTCCACCAGTAGAGCTGTCTCAAATCTCTATACATCTTCGCCGTGCTAGGATGAATAGAGTATCTAGAACAATGCGCCTCACAATGTATCAACTGAATCAAATCTCCAACCCTCAGAACACAAAGTCGACCACCAAACCTCAGAATACCATCAGAACCCAACGTAGCTCGGCTGGCCTCACCCTGAACTACCTAATCACGAAGGTCACATAAACTCTGATCCTCAAACTGTTGGCTCTGAATTTAATCAACTAGAGTAGAAAGAACCTCAACACTAGCGAGAACTCGACTGGGATCCGAAAAATCAAGCCTAACTAAGAGGTTAGACAAGGACTGGATGTCCAAGGCCAACGGTCGCTCAGAAACTGCAAGTGTAGCTAGGCTTCCCATACTCACCGCCTTATGACTCAAGGTATCTACTACTATGTTTGCCTTGCTCGGATGGTATAGAATAGTGAAATTTTAGTCCTTCAACTACTCGATCCATCTCCTCTTCTTCGAGTTCAGCTCCCGCTGACTTGTAATGTACTAAAAACTATGGTGATAAGTGAATATCTCACAGTGAACTCCATATAAGTAGTGCCTCCAGATCTTGAGCATGAAAACTATTGCCGCCAACTCTAAGTCATGAGTGGGGTAGTTGCGCTCGTGAACCTTCAGCTACCTCGATGCATATGCTATCACTCGACCCTACTGTATCAACACACAACCAAGACCAACCCCAAAAGCATCACAATACATGGAGAAGCTATGACCCTCAATCGGCAAAGTCAAAACTGGAGCTGAAGTCAATAAGGCCTTAAGCCTCTGGAAGCTATCCTCACACTGATCCGACCACTGAAATGGGACATCCTTCCTAGTCAGCATAGTCAAGGGTGCTGCTATGGAGGAAAATCCCTCAATGAACCGTCTGTAGTAACCTGCTAACCCAATAAAGCTGCAGACCTCAGTAGCAGTAGTAAGTCTAGGCCAATCACAAACCGCAAAAATCTTTCCCGGGTCAACCCTAATCCCATCCTTAGACACCACGTGCCCTAGGAATGCAACTGACTCAAGCCAAAACTCGCACTTTGAGAACTTGGCATAAAGCCGATGATCTCTCAAAGTCTGGAGTATAACCCTCAAGTGCTGCTCATGCTCATCTCTACTTCGGGAGTATACCAGGATGTCGTCAATGAAGACTATCATGAACATATCCAAGTATGGGCTAAGCACCCTATGCATCAAGTCCATGAAAGTTGCGGGGGCATTAGTCAACCCAAAAGACATCACCAGGAACTCATAATGGCCATAACGTGTCCTAAATGTTGTCTGAGGGATGTCCTCCACCCTAATCCTCAACTGATGGTAGCCGGACCACAAATCAATCTTTGAAAATATGGCTGAACCCTAAAGCTGATCAAACAAGTCATCAATCCTCGGCATCGAATACCTAATCTTCACTGTCACCTTATTCAACTGCCGATAATCAATACACATCCGCATCGACCCATCCTTCTTCTTTACGAAGAGAACAGGAGCACCCCAAGAAGACACACTTGGTCTAATAAACCCCTTAGCTAACAAGTCCTAAAGCTACTTCTTAAGCTCTCTCAACTCAGCAGGAGCCATATAGTAGGGAGGAATAGAAATAGGCCTGGCGCCCGACTCTAACTCAATGGAAAAATCAATATCTCTCTCAGGTGGAAGGCCTGGTAGGTATGTAGGAAACACATCTAGGAAGTCTCTAACCACAGGAACAGGCTCAGGAGATGGAGGGTCAACACTAGCATCTCGGACATATGCTAGATAATCTAAACACCCATGGGAAATCAACTTCCTAGCTCGAAAAAAAGAGATGATCCCAGACTGTGTGCGGCTGACAGAACCCTACCATACAACAGGGGATACACCGGGCACGGTTATGGTAACAGTCTTGGCATAACAGTCCAAAACCGCACAGTGAGGGAATAACTAATCCATACCCAGTATCACCTTAAAATATAACATATCAAGGATCATCAAATCACCCCGAGTCTCCAAATCACCAACAGATATCATGCAAGATCTCACAATCCGATTCACTACTACAGAATCTCCTACTAGGGTCGAAACAGAAACATGAACAGATTAATGGCTCACTAGCCAACCCCAAACAAGGCAGAAAGTAGGCAGATACATATGAACAAGTGGATCCAGGATCAAATAAAGCCATAGCATACTCATGGCATACAAAAATCGTACATGTAATCACAGCATCCGAGGCCTCTTCCTCTGGTTTCCTAAGGACCGCATAAAACTGACGACGACCTCCACTTGCCCGACCGCCATCTCTACCACCTGCTCTTCCATGCGGAGCACCACCTCTACCCTGACCACCACCTCCCCGAGCCGGTGGCTGAACTGAGCGAATAGACTGAGCCAGCGGAGCAACTGGCTGAACTATAACCCGCTAGGGGAAATCTCTAGCAAAATGGACACTAACTCCACACTCATAGCAGGTTGTACCCCTCTGGGGGCAATCTTTGGCAAAATGGCCGCTGAATCCATACTCGTAGCACGGACTTGATGGCCCACCCTATCGAGATGAACCCGCTGAACCTGTGTTGCCACCTCGACCTAATACCCCAGAAGTAGTACCTTTCGCAGACTGACCACTGTGACCACGTTGACTACTCTGACCCTACTCAAACTGAGAACCAGAAGCCTGAAGTGATGTTTGAACCGGTCGACTGGTCTGACCCTGATGCTGCTGTGGTTGATAACCCCGGCCCCACTGGCCTGAACCTCAACCACCACGTATGGAACCATTATAGCCACCATGATGTCGAGGCCTCTTATCTCAGGCCCCGGGGTCATGGTGATGTGAATTCTCTACAGTACGGGCATAGTCTGCAATAGCCTGTAATGAGCGACCACTAGCAACCAATATCTCTGCAGGCTCTCTAAACTCTATCTGTAGTCCCCAAACCAATCTACAGATCCTGTCAGACTCGGTAGGCATAATCATGGCCCCAAATAGAGCAAGCTGATGGAAATGGGTCTCATACTCCAAAACAATCATAGAATCCTGAGCAAGTCTGGTAAACTCCTCTCTCCGCCTCTCTTGGTCGCTCTGAGATAAGAATTTGGCCATGAAGGCCTCATAGAACTCGGACTAAGTCAAGGGAGGTGATGTAGAAGGTTTGCAAGCAACCTGTGCCGTCCATCATAACTTCGATGGGCCCTCTAGCTGATATGTAATGAAGCCAACCCCGTGAGTCTCCAACAATCTCAAATGGTGCAACATCTCCTCACATGTAGTATTAAAGTCATGTGGGTCCTGTCCTGATGTACCAGCGAATCTCGGTGGTGCCAATCTCAGAAATCTACCCAACGCCTTATGCTTCATCTCTATCATAACCGGGCAAGGAGCAAGAGGTTGTGCAACTGAGGGGACCAAAATAACCTTGGCGCGGGGAGCCACAGTAGCAGGCTGTGCTCCTGAACTCTAAACACCCAAGGCTTCCCCCTTAGCAGAAATAGGTGCTACCTCAGAAGTTCTCTCCCCAATCATCCCTAGAAGCTGAACAAGTAAACCCCGAATATCTGAAGACTGAGCTGGGGCTGAAGCTGGCACAGAAACTGGTGTTGGAACTGGTGGTACCTGGGCTGTCCCCGGGTCCACATGTTGCTTCTCAGAGACGAACTCAGGCTCATAACCATACTCGGGCTCTACCTCAACTCTAGTAGGTGTCGCTGCTCTGGGATGTCCTCGACACTTACCTCTACCCCGGCGACCACCCCAGCCCCTAGCTTGAGTCGGAGGTGTAGGGGCTGGATGCTCTCCTCCGCCAGAAGCTGAAGATCTCTTACGAACCATCTGCGGAAGAGTGAACCAGAATAAGTGAGATTTCCAGAAACTTTCAACGATACTATGCACGAGAGAGGAACAAAAAATGTCCATTTTTCCTAAGATGTCACTATAGCCTCCCGAAGAATGAGTGAGGACGTCTTTGGCCCAATCCGCAGGACTCTATTAGACATTGGCTCCTATAATGATGACACTGGTGAACCTAGAGCTCTGATACCAAGCTGTCACGACCTGATTTCTCGGTCATGATGGCACCTACAACCCCCCCAGTAGGCGAACAAATTTTCGTAGCCTAGAACGGTCCATAATAGGCTACTATCTAACAATCTAAGCGGAAGAAACAGTTTAATAAGTAAAAACAAGGGAATAAGATGAAGAAAATAGATAATGGGAATACATACATATGCGAAAGCTAAACCAAACCCAAAACCTGGTATCATAGTATAGAGCCGAAACTACATATAAGGAGTACGAAGCATCCAAAATAATATATACACAAATGTCTCCGAGTAGTAATAGAGTACATAAAGCAAAAGATAAACTAAAAGCTAAGCTCTGATCGCCAAGAGCTCACCCTAAGTCCAGATAGTCCAAAATCTTCCAAGCATGAGTCACAGCAATCTAGCGGCGGTGACCCACACTAGGATCTGCACCAGAAGAGGCAGAGTGTAGTATTAGCACCAAATACGAAGCATAAGGTACCCAGTAGGTATCATAGGCCGACTGGGCACATATAAGATAAAAGCGTAGTAACAGACAGAATAGAAACAAGTAGTCACAGAATCTACAAAAAATACATAGGACCTAGCCCAGAGGGAAGACAACAGAAATAGCATACAACGCTAGCAAGTAGAATATATACACAACAGGCACAAGTGAAAGTAAGAAATGATGCACTTGGGATCCTTGCAATAACAATATTTACATAATAAGTTTTAGAAGTGGATGGTATACCAGTAACCTCAAGTACAAGGGAGGGAAGAGGAGAGTAAAGATAGACATGCTCGGAAACAGGAATCAATAGCCAAGCTAATCATAACAATCTCAAATCTAGAAGCTAACAACCTAGAAGTAAAAAATCTCATAATTATAACCGTAGCAGGAGAATACACCGCGATAATTTAACAAGAGTCTACCTACAGTCCCCCGGCCGCCCATACAACCAAGGAACGCAAACAAGTGAAAAAAAACCCTCCGGCATCCCATACTACCGGAGCGTACAATCAACAAACAGCAACCAATGGTGGTACCTCACACAGATGAATGATATGATGTCATGCTAAGTCAAGAGTAAGAATAGTATCATAGTTACTCGCTTTTGGCATCCTATAAGGCCCAGAAGACAAGATCCTTGTAAGGTTACACCCGTATACCCCTACTACGCCATATACCCCCTTCCGGCACTAGCAACTCGTAACCCCTAGTCCAGAATGGCAAGGTCCATATGGAGGACCTCGACCAACATACTAGATGCCTCGCAAATCTCGAAAAGTCCCCAAGTAAAGCTGCCCGAAGAGTATCCAGGTATAAATTAGTAAGTCAAGTAGTCCTAGCACACGGCCCCACCGAGCCTAGCATCACCCCAAAAGTTATAGTAAAACAAGTCTAGCGCTCGACCCCGTCGAGTGTAGTATAAGTAGAACTAGTGATAAAACATTCTTTAATTCTCCCTTACCCTAAAAAGACCCATTAAAACGATACCAAAACTCTTTTAAATCATTTCCACCAGAAATGGGCCCCACGGGCCATGCAAGGTTTAGAAATCAAGTAATAGTCGGCCCAAAGCCAAAACCGTAGTAAAATCATGAAGAAATTCCCTCAATATGCATGATGAATGGTATACACAATCACAACAATGTCCCCCGGCCCACAAATAACCTATCGGCCCTGCAAAGGCTCCAATCGCTCTACAGCACACATAACTAGCCAAAAATTGCGATAACGTTGTCCGAGACTCACGGACACCCTCGAATAACCCACCATCTATGGTCCAGAGTCAAAAATAGGGTCACACAGGACCACAAGGGTGGTAATATCAACTACGAAGAATACTACACACAGCGGAGGAAAGAAACGAGGTGAATCATGGAAAGGGGGTCAAGGTCTGTGGTACCAACCTAATAACCCAACCCAAAGATACCAGTTAGTACAATTTTATCCAATATATGCTAAGTCTAGGGAGTTTAGACCGTAACCTACCTGTCGTTTGATGATAAGCTGTTGGGACAACGATATCCAAGCCTAAATCACTACGAGAAACCCCGAACAATGATCAAACTATCAAAAATAAATAATACATCAAGATGAGTCTAACGATACCCATATCTCTATGACACTAGGCGGGCCGATATTTGGCTGACTGACGGGCTTGCGAGCTCCGCAACCCTAAACCAAAAACGAAAACTCACATTATGATCATCAAGACCATGGGAGTACATACCCAAAAAATCAAGGATTTTGGGCAATAAATTCGAGCTAAAAACAGCCCCTAAAGCTAGGGACCCAACAATGGAAATTTGAGGAAAGAAAATCAGAAATTGGCAAGAATCACCTACCCAAACGGAAGAATTAAGCCAAGAATGTGAATAAGAACGAGCCTGTCCAGCATGCACTTCACCCGAAACAGAATCTACAACCAATTTTTGAGCTTGAGAAGATGGCAACAATTGTGGTTTAACCCAATGGAGAAGACGACAATAGAGGAGAGGAGAAACATACCAAATCGCCAATGGAGCAAGAATTTATCGAGGGTACAAGGATTCTTCAAGGATGTACTGGGTTGGAGAAATTTAGAGAGTGTTTGGGTGTTATAGAGTTGAGGGAAAATGAGATATGAAGGCTATAAAAATGAAATGGTAAAGTTATATAATGCCAGAGGTCCTTCATCACGATTGCAAAGGGACCCCTCCGGTCGCGACGACCACACTTACTAGACCATCGTGATCGCAATGGCTAGCCACGCGATCGCGAAGAACAACGAGGGAGAAGCTTCATCGCGGTCGCAATAAAGGACATCGCGATTGCAATAAAAAAGGAACCAGGTGCTTCATCACGGTCACGTGGAAGGAGGCTCGCGATCGCGATTAAGGACTGAGGCCTGCACCTACAATAGCCAAAAACCTACAACTTTTTAGAAATTCAACGGGGCATTCCGGGCACAATCAGAAACCGATATTTAAAAACCGATAATGCTACTAGAGTGGAAGTGATGTTTCAGACTCAATGAAATCGATGAAACTTCCATACGAGGTTATTTCGAAGAAATATTGACCCAAGTCAATACTAGCTAACACGCAACCCAAACACCCAAAATGAGCCCGGCTCAACCGGAACCCTAACCAACTACCTACCTAACCCAAACTCAAGATTTCAGAGTTGATGAAATCGTCGAATTTCAAATTTGATGCTCTAATCATCGAAAGCTGACCAAAGTTATACTTTCAACTCTAAATGGCCTGAAAACATAAAAAGCGACACAAAACCCACACTGAATGTTCTCAGGCCTCGACTAAAGGTCCAACTAGACCAAACTAAGCGCTCCGGAGCTAATAAAACTATCAAAATTTAACTCTGAGCATGTTAGTTAAGAATGTTGACTGAAGTCAACGATATTCTAAGCTAAGGCTCTAAAATAGGCAAATGGCCAAAATAACCAAATGAACGATCAGGGCACCAAACTACCGGTCCTAACAAGCCATAAATGACTTGGGGTCGCTACAGGGAAGCTCTAACAGCACAATAAATGCAAAAACGCGAAGATGACTGGAAGGGTCATCACATTAGTAAGTTCTAATTTAGCCAAGAACTTGTGGGGGGAAGTTATTCTTATGACTAGCCGAATATTCAATAGAGTGTCCCATAGAAAAACACAATCTATTCCATATGAAAAATTGAAACAAAGAAAGCACAACTTGAATTACCTCAAAGTATGGGGGTGTTTGGTTAAAGTTTAAGTTCCTAAACCCAAAAGGGTAAAATAGGATGAAAATAATTGATTGTATTTTTATCAAATATGCCACCAATAAAAAAAGATATTGATTTTCAATAGAATCAGAAATGCTGGTTTATTGACGTAAGTGTATTATGTTAGCCCAATGATATATTTCTTTGGTGGATATATGCTAGCTAGTGAAATTTTTCATGTAACTAGTTTCATCTTAGTAAAGACTAATTGATCGAATTAGTCAATTGATGATTGATCATATGTCTTTTAATTAAAGGTCATGTTATTTAATTTAGTGAAGGAATGTCACTTGAAAGGTTGTGACGTTTCATGATAAGATGTATTTATTGAAAGTCAACCTTTTAAAAAGATATGACGGTTCTTTGATCTATAAATCGAAGAATCAATTGATGATAATAGCTTGGATTTTCACATCAGTGAATGTGCTATTAGCTGGATATTTGAATAAGTAGATTTACAAAAGGTTGAATGATTGAGAAATGTACTAACAAAAGGTTGTGACCACAATGGAGGTTAATCATCCACAAGTATTAATATCATGATGTACTTTACGTGTAGTCATCAGTCTACCATATATCCTATTTGTTTAAAGTATGATTTGCATTATTGACATAACAATATTAATGTACTCTATTTTTGGAGATTAAAACCTTTAGTTTTCTACTCCGTCTGAATCTTTGTTCTGATTTGAAGAATATAAAAACTTCACCAAAACTTAGAGTTCATTTGGATAACGATTCGAAGAATGTAAAAACTTCATCATTAACTAAAAATAAGTCTGAATAAAGATCGGTTTGAAGAATATAAAAATTTCACCGAGTAAATTAGTTTGTGTATTTGGTTTGAAGAATATAAAAATTTCACCGATTCACTAAACATCGTGTTTGAATGGTTATTCTAAATTTGAAGAATATAAAAACTTCATTGGAACTAAAGTTCATTTAGTTAAGCGATTCGAAGAATGTGAAAACTTCGTGGTTAGCTTCTAAAATAATGTTAGTATTTTTCAAGAAAATGAGCATCAAACATTTAAGGAAGTCATGTCTTCTGCAGAATCATCATGTCTGAAAAGAGACAGTCAATAGTGTGATTGAATTCATAATAAACAATCATACGTGGGAATTGGTTGATCTTCCTCCAGGAAACAAACCTTTAGGTTCCAAATAAATTTTCAAAAGGAAAATGAAAGATTATGAAATTATTGACAAATATAAAGCAAGACTTGTCATCAAAGAATTTAGACAATGTGAGTATCTTGATTATTTTGATACACATTCACCGATAATAAGAATAATATTCATTCGGGTGTTAGTTGCATTGACGGCAGTATATGGTCTTGAAATCCATCAAATGGATGTGAAAACAACCTTCTTAAATGGAGATTTGGAGGAAGAAATCTACATGGAACAACCTGAAGGGATCATGGTTCCTGGAAAAAAAAGAAGGTGTGTCGACTTGTTAAGTCTTTGTAAGGACTAAAACAATCATCCAAAAAATGGCGTGCGAAAATTGATCATACAATGTTATGAATGGTTTCAAAATTACTGAATCGGAAAAATATATTACATTGAGAAAACTGCAAATCAAGTCGTCATTATTTGTATATACGTGAATGATATGTTGACAATGAATAGCGACATTGCTAATATAAATGCTACTAAGCGTATGCTTGCTAGTAAATTTGATATGAAAGACGTAGGAGTTACCAATTTGATATTGGAAATTAAGATTCACAAAACTCCTCAAGGTTTAGCATTGTCTCAATCTCATTATATCCAAATGGTACTTGAAAAATTCAAGTATTTTGACTTTAAAGTTGCAAAAAAATAATAATTTATGTGAACCTTGCTCTTGCTAAGAATAATGGTGAAAGTCAGTCTCAATGGGATTATGCCAGAATGTTGAAAAGTTTAATATACATCATAAATTGTATACGATCAGATATTACTTGTGTTATAAATAAATTGAGTTGATACACAAGTAATTCCAACCAGAATCATTGGATGACTATGAAGGGAGTTTTGGAGTATTCGGAATATACTCAAAACTTTATTTTGCATTACAACAAGTATCCAACAGTTGTTTAAAGGATATAGTGATGCAAATTGATCGTCGGGTCAACTAAAACTAAATTCATAAGTGAATATGTTTTTATCACTGGTAGAGGATCAATGTTTTGAAATTCATCCAAACAAACATGTATTATTAGCTCTACAATAAAGTCTGAGTTTATAGCTTTAGATAAAGCCGGTGAAAAAGTTAAATAACTCTAAAATGGCTTAAACCATTGACAAATGTATACACATATTGTGATAGTCAAAAGGTAAAGAAAAGCTGAGAGTGTTATATATGACGAAAAGTCTCGTCATATATGACAAAGACATAATACCGTTAGACAACTATTCTCTAGTGGGATTATCATAATTGACTATGTAAAGTCAAGAGATAATATGTTAGATCCACTTACAAAAGCACTAACTAGAGAGGTAGTTGAAAGATCATCGAAGGGAATGGGACTATAGCCGAGGAAAAATCATCGTGGTGGTAACTCTACCTAGAAGACTGGAGATCCCACGATCTAGGTTCAAGGAGATCAAATAAAGTCATTGATGATGGTTCAACATTGTCAAAAATAAATTTTATGGTCCATTCTCATGATGAGACAATGTTCAGTATCTAGGATAAAATGTTAAGACTTTTTAATGGTTTCTAAGTTTGATACGGAGTATATCAAATAGTGTATCTACGGGATAACATATTTAGGAATCACCTATGTAAGTGTGAAGTGTAAGCTGCTTCAAGGAGAATTTTGTAAGGCCAGTTCTCTACGCACTTATGAACCAGATGTGTTCATGGCTGAAACAAACAAAACAATGAGAACTAAAGACGGTTAAATGGTTGATTGTGTGATATGTGGTTGTCTAGGTATATACCAAAGCTTGACGGTTCAAAGATATCAAATCTACTGATTGATCGAGTATATCCAATATATGCTCACTACGGAAAGTTCAAAGGGAAACCTACTTATCCAGATGTGATTAATCCTTACTTACGAATCACACAGTTTTTTCATGCATGTTTTTCATCAAATAGTCATTCCCCATTCATGTGGGGAATTGTTAAGTTTTAAGAGGTGTGAATGAAAAATGAATAGGTGTTTTTCTGAATGGATGCATTTTGAATAGGCAACTTTCCATATTGAAAGGTTGTGACCTTTTGATGAGGTGTGACCTTTTCGATGGGTTGTGACCTTTCCGATAAGATATAATTAACACCTCTTTATCCTACCCTTTGGTGGCTATAAATAGAAGAGTTTTTTACTCGTTTTTCGATATTGAATTTTCTGCACTTCCTCTGTATATTTTCTTACAAACAAAATTATAGAGTCATGTGTGATTTGTTGCCGTTTGTTGAGTTCGACGAAGTCGTTGGCGTTTGAGGTATTCCTACTCCAGCGACAGGTATATCCATTTTATGCTGGGAGGAAATAATCTTAAACCTCGGGTACAGTGAGGGGATTAAATTCCTTAAGTACACACAGTGAATTCTGTGGACTCGGATCTTAAGTATAGGTTTTGCTTTTCTGTTTTTCAGTTTATTTTGATTATCTGATTTACTAATTTGAACACAGGATATCAACAGAATATACTACGATTTTAAAAATGAGTTAGAAAATAAGTTATAAATTATGTCTATTAAAAAATGCAATAAGCTCAAGATAATATGAGGTGTCAATCATTATTACTGATACAAAAAAGAATGATTGCATAATTTGTAACATGTGTCACCTCAAAAAATTACTGAGATATAAAAGTAATAGAACAAACATATGTTGATTTTGTTGTTACTGTGTTCAACTCCCCATAAAAATAATACAGGTATTGTAGCTTTTCCAAGCAAACAAATTATGTGAAATATAAAAAATGCTCAACAATCACCAAATATTATTTTTAAGCTAACATGTTAATGGAGAGGCGTGTGATTCTTGCCCAAACTTCCTCATAAATAACAAGAGAAAGATCAATAAAATCCGTAGATAGTGGGACTTTAGATGTAATTGGTCTCTGCAAGAACTAATTCATAACCTTTTATTTCCTCTGTTTTAAATTGATTGACATATTTTAATTTAGCACGGAGTTTAATAAAATGAAGAAAATTTTGGTCTTAAATTATGTCAAATACATCAAAATGTCCTTTAATTTTATAATTTAGATATATTATGTGAAAATTTGAAATTAAAGAGTTGCTATAAAGAAAAAAGAGTTATTCTTTTTGAACGAAATAAAAAAGAATAGGTCAAATAAATTGAATCAGAGGATATGATTTAAATTAAAAAAAATACTTTCAGAAGTATCATGCAGGTTAATATTTAATTTTATATTTCTTATGTATAAAATTAAAAATCTTGTGAGAAATTTAACATAAAGCTAAAAGGACCACCAAATCAATTGATCTCGAAAAGGCCCAAAACCGACATAGATTACGTTGTCAGTGGCAGGGCCATTGGGACAATTGTCATGTTTTACGCTCGAAGCACCTACCGAACCAATCTTTTCTTTAAGCAATCAGACAGAATTGTTATTAATAGGGAAAATTGTCAAATTTACCCCTCTACTTTCAAAAATTGGTCAACTTTACCCTTCGTAATACTTTGTGGCTATATTTGTCCTCGCCGTCAACAAAGTTATCACTTGTACCCTTCCATTTGACAAAAATACCCAAATACTAAAAAATAACCCAGCATCCCTAATATACCCGACCCGACCCAACCTAATTAACCCATAAAAGATCCAAACAAATATACCCTTGTTGGATACTTGAAACTTATCCGTCGTCAACAAAGTCGCTTGAACTTGGTGTCCTTATTCTCATTAACTTGGGTGAGTAACATACATTAGGATGATCTATTTATCCATGAGTCATATATGCTGTGCGTGCGAAATCACAATTTCAAGTTGTGGACATTTCTGTAGACATGTATCGATTGTATTTATGTGTTGCTGAATAAAATATTACCACAGCAAATTATGCTATTGCTAATACTGTTGTCAAGAAACATAACAATAATTAACATATCCTTAATTCATTTTCATGCCGTTTATGATGATGCAGAGAGACAATAGTGGATTGACTACTAAGAACAAATGATGCCATTTCAAAATAGCAACTGGGCATTGAAAAGAATCCAAGCGACTTTGTTGACGACGGATAGGCTTCAAGTATCCAACAAGGATATATTTGTTTGGATCTTTTATGGGTTGATTAAGTTGGTCGGGTCGGGTATATTTATTTTTTAAAATGGGTTATTTTTTAAGATTTGAGTATTTTCGTTAAATAGAAGGGTATAAGTGATAACTTTGTTGACGACAGGGGCAAATATAGCCACAAAGTATGAAGAAGGGTAAAATTGACCAATTTTTAAAAGTAGAGAGATAAATTTGACCCTTTTCCCTTATTAATATTACACTAATAAAATGAGTATAAGATTACTTCACTGCATAAATATGATTATCCTTCTCAAGGGAATGTAGGGGTCGTCTAAGGTGAGAAGAACAAATTAAATTTTAAAGGTAAAGATAAACATGAGCAGGGATGAATCTAGCGTGTTTTATATGGATTTAGGTGAATTTAATATTTTTAATCTAATTTACTATATGTCACGACCTAAATCTGTCGTGAGTAACACGTACACTAAATCTTCGATGAGAGGACCAACTAACTAGTCAACATTTAGCCGAAATTAGGCAACTAAAACCATTCTCATTAAATAACCAATATTTCATATCTTAAAACAAAAATAAAAACAAGTTTGCAGAAATGAACTACTCCTAAAATCTGAAAGTCATCGTACCAAAACTCTAATAACTGTCTAAAAGAAGGGGATGCAACCTCAAAATATAATAACGTCTAAGTCCGAAATAATAAACCAGAAAATAAGGGATGAATTCATGGTAGCCCAGAAGATGCAGCTCACCCTTGAGTTTGAAGATCGTCTGAATCATAACTGAGGTCTCGTAACAGTCGCCAAAAAATGCCCTGTACTCAATAAAAGAAGAGCACATGCAGTATCAGTGCACAAGAAATAACGGTGTACTGGTGGGATTATCGGCCAATCTAAAATGAGAAATATGAACATATAACCACAACGTAGCACAACAAGACAACCATGATATCCTATCATACAATTCTACTCCAAGTTCACAACACTTAACCTTATAACAATGTACAACATGAAATTCAGTCAATATGAGTCAACAAATAACAAGTTAAGTCGAACTATGATCAACAACAAGACTCCCAGTTAACATTCCTGACTCAACAATCATATTCATGTCCCAATTACACAAGTGATAAACAACACAAAAATATATCACATCTTGCAAGCAACTCGGACCACCCAAGGATCCCTAAGACAAAAATTATGGCAATTAATATGCATTTCGATTTACTTGAAAAACCACCTTAGCGATCAATCACATCAACCCAATCGGCTCAAAGAACCTACATGTATATCAAGTAACCAGTTAGGCCCGGTTCACTTAAGGAACTAACATAATCAAGAAAATAGTTAAGCCCGATTCACTCAAGGAACTAACATAATCAAGTAAACAGTTGAATCTGGTTCACTCAAGAAACCAACATAATCAAGTAAATAGTTAAACCCGGTTTACTCAAGGAACCAACATAATCAAGTAACTAGTTAAACCCGATTCACTCAAGGAACCAACATAATCAAGTAAATAGTTAAACTCAATTCATTCAAGGAACCAACATAATCAAGAAAATACATAATTTCCGGTTCACTCAAGGAACCGTCATACTCACCAAATACCTGTACACACATGCTAAAAGCTTATGATCTCCCACTAGCCATGACCTGCAGGAGACGAGCTCTTGTCCATGTACCAAATACCAGACATCAAGTGTTTGTCAACCTTATATCAACCAATCCCGTAGAGATGTCTAAATACTGGTATATTCCACAATAATGACATATATCAACCCAATTATAACCACAATGATAACAAAAATAACACTTGTAAAACCAATAAGCTCTCAATTAAATAATTATTGCATATGATTAACGCTTAGGATATCAAATAGTCATTCAATTTCCTTGAACATGCATTATACAAGTAATACTAAGGAATAGTTATCATATACACATAACACAAATTGGATTTTAACTACAATAAAATCATCACCTACCTCAATCTAAGCCTGAAATAATCTACTGAACCTGAGCTTTCCCTTTTCGTGCAACCTCAACTTAATTGTGATCTAAAAATAGGAATGTAAAACATAATCAACCACGTGACCTATAAATTCAATTATTATAACTCAATCCCAAACTCCAAGGTCAATTTCTTGAATATTTTACCCATTCTTGGACTTTTCCACCAGAAATTCATTTTAAAACTACCAAATTCATGATTACATTAGCGAATTATGGTTATGCGAGAGTAAATAATTACATTTTAACTATAATCCAAAGGTTTTGCACCCAATTTACCCCCTTGCACCATAATTTACAGTTAGGTCAAGTTAAACTCTCCTCAAGATCCATAAATTAATAATTTCAAGGCCAAAGAATTGAAAAAATTAGTTAATAAGGATAAATAACTTGCCTTTAAGATAAACCAGGGTGGATTCACGCAATCTCTGGAAAGTTTACGGTCACCAGTGCATGAAATATCCTCAGACAAAGAAATAAAATAAATGAAGACTTGTAACTTATTTGTTGGGTGCTGACCATTTTTGGAGCAAATCTGGTCAACTAAGTGAACTACAAGATATACTCACTGACACATTTTTATTTTGCCGTAAGGATAACAATCCATCCACCCTTGCTTCCCTGAGCTCTAATGGAAAAAAGTGCTCTATAAAGGCCCTAGAGAACTCTCTCTAAACTCCCAGGGGAGCATTTGAGCCCTTGTAATCCTCCCACATCTCATACCACATTATAAAGACATCTTTCAACTAATAAAAGGACAACTCAATAGCCTCGATCTCAGATATGTGCATGACCCTAAAGATTCTGTATATCTTATCTATAAACCATTTTGGGTCATATGTCACACTAGATCCTGTGACCACTGGGGGATTGATACAAAGGAAATCTTAAACTCTAGATCCAGTTGCCTCTTCCTAAGTAGTACTGGGTGAGGCTACATTCTATCCTTGGACCTGAACAATTACCAACTGAGTGAGCAACTGTATTTATCCTCTAAGATCCTGAATAGGTGGTACAAAAATTAGTACTGATTCTACTGGAGGTGCAGGAAACCCTGCAAGGCTTTCTGTCCTAGGCATCTGAGGATCTGGAAGCATAGGACTTGGCTAGCTCTTCTGAGCCCTAGTCTGATCTTATAATACTAGAGACTGCTCTGTAGTGGCTGCCTACTAGCGGCGATGTAGTGGACATTAGCCTACTTTATCCATATTTGTAGCAGACATTATCTACATCACAAATAAGGAGAATATGAGTCAGAAGTAACTTTCTATGGTTTAGCTCTACCGCACAATCGAAAAATATCAAATTCCCAAATGCCCATATAATCCCTCAATTATAAATGTGAAGTGCAACACATCCATAACAATGGTCCCACTAGGCATATCTTCTTAAACTCATTGGGACACTTGAACCTTGTACTCTGATACCAAGTTTGTCATGCTCCCAGCTTGGTGGAGGGCGGACAACGAGGACTCATACAAGCACCTATTATGTGTATATATATATATATATACACTCATGCTAAAGCTATACACTGATAAGCAGCGAAACATATACCATCTGTATATGTATAGTAAACCATAGATAACTAAAGGCCTCACTGAGCTAACTATCTAGATGAAATAAAATCAAGTCTAAGAAGCCTGTAAAGAGGATGTATCTTAACAACTCATAACTGATTGGGATAGGGCACCGTCATACCCAACTACAGGATATATACATACGTAGATAAAATATAGGCTTTAAACATCTGAAACCTCCCATTAGAGGTGGAGCTTACCAACTAATCAACTGGAGGCACTGGTCTACTATGGATGTTTGTTGTCCTGAATACCTAAGACTGCATTCACAAAAATTTAGCTCCCCCAGAAATAGAGACGTCAGTACATATAAAATATATATTGGTATGTAAAACAAACTGAATAACAAGTCGACATATACGAATACTCAAATGAATCAGATATAAAAAAAGAGCAAGTCTGCATATATAAGTACTGGAAGCATAATCTGAAATTGAAAATAAAACTATGACCAACCTTAGGGTCCTCGTATAATGTCCTACGCGATATTCATTTATATCTTATAATATGTAGAATTTACCTAGGTGATTTCTTTACTTCTTTCTATAGTACTAACTGATAGGATGGCCTACTATAGGCAATTGGTGATACCTATATGACATCTGTAGCTAACTGTCACAACTTTGTGTAAAATCTCATAGTTTGTGTATCGCAGTTCGTCTGTAAGGCACGCCCTACGGCTCCTATAAGTTCTGTCCACACGCTTGTATAGTCAGGCGAAAATTCACAACAAAAAGTTCCACCTGACCTATTTGAATTCAGTGCACTGAATAGCGTCGCACGTAGTGGTCTTAAAAATAACCACCCCATTCTGGAGAGTAGGTTATAATTTCATCTTGCCTATACCAGCTTGTAATAATCAACTTATCATCTCTTTTAAATTATTTATATGAAAAGTTTTCTATAACTCATGATTCAGATAACTCGTGATCTAGTTATCAATTACTTACTTTAGCTTGAGAATCATGTAACTAGGTGATCTATATACATATATCTAAGTTGTGGCTAATTACTTTCTTTATTTTACATGACAGATATACTATGTAACCTCAAAGAGTTTTGACAGAAGACACATATGGTCATGTGAAATACATGATTTCTTTGACTATAAAAGAGTACTATAACTCTATATGCTTAGAACTCTAACATAAGAGAACCTGTAACATAGGAAGACTTGGCTTTCATTTATCATATAATCTATGACAATATTTATAGGAGAAATATGTGATTACGGGTTGTGTCTTAATGACAAAAGAGGTTTTAGCTTTACACACCTTACTTTGGGAAATTTCTCTCTTACCTCATGCCACCAATGTCCGTCAGCAATTTTTTTTTATCTATAACATACTATCACGTTTGGAATTATAAGCAGATAACTAAGAGGCATAGCAAGGCCGACGATACAACAATAACTCACGAGCGATAAGCTCGACAAATACGATAAATAAATGATGTATCGCCATACCCTTTATTTTGCATGCTTCACAAATGATCTCATGACATTTCTATGAGGTCAAAATTACTGCACCAATTATTACTTCACAATACACATCTCCTTACCTAGCTCAAACAATTATAGAATCTTGAACTCACGTCTTTTGAACATCGTCCCATGAGTTCTTTATCAAAATATGTAAAACCCCTCTCATGAGCTTATATATGAAGTGGGGAGAAAGGCCTTACATTCCTTAGGTTCTTCATAGATACGATAATCTTACAAGTCCCAAATAATTCCAAGAACTCTACTCTTTTTTCTGTGCTTAAACACCCAATACCGAACTTGGAGAACTTAGCTACTGTACTTAATCTCAAAGAAATTCCCGCTGACAAATTCTATGTTGATTTGTGATTTAGTATCTGTTGCTCAAGTAGAATTGGACAAACTGAAATATTGGAATGAGTTAACTAATAGCAAGTTATATGTATAGATGCAAAGTGGCAATGGAGAGGTAGAAAATTTACATAATTTAAGCGTGGCAATGGAGAGGTGGATAATTTACATAATTTGAGCCATCCACTTTAATGCCTATTTTAGTGTTAGTCAGTGGAAACATATGAAATGTACCTCTATATCTTAATTTAATCAGTGCAAAGTATTTAATAGGTTTGTAGTATATTTAATGCAGGTTATACTTTTTTGGGCACTTTTCCACTTTACTTAATGAATTGTTCCCTCAAATACTTCCATTTGCACGACAATTAGAAAAACAAATTTCAACATATCACACCCTTAGTAGAATATTTATAATTTCTAGTAGAAATCTTCAAGAGATAAACTGATTTAAGCAATAGAAACAAGACTCAAAGACCTTTAATTTAATAGGTTGTAGGACCTCTAACTCCTTATAAATTGGGAGATATGCTCATTATATTTCAAGTCTGACCACATGTGAGGTTATTTGAAATACTCCATCATAATGAACTCTTCAAATTGAACTATTGTTTCAAGGCTCTTTTTGACCTCTAACTTTGGTCTGACACTTATAGGAACTTAATGTAAGTGTTCCTTTGTGTAATTACTCATTTACAACCTTATTTTCCCGATTCATATTAATTCATTGGTGTTTGCGAGCCACACATATATTTTAAGTTACGAGATATTTTTATATACATTCCTTGAGCTTATGCCATACTTTTACATATCATTACCTGATACATGCTGACCTTTACCAAATTGTCTCTATTTTATGAAGAAAGTTCTCCAGTTCAGCAAGAATGATCAGAAACCTAGAAGGTCTCTTACTACCCCTAACATCATCTTGGACTTCTATATAAATAGGATACTGGTCAGAGAAATTGTTTTCCTTGAATTGAGCAATCAGGTTATCCTGTTACAGCATCCATTCTCTATTACATAAAGCTCTACTAATCTTACTCTATACGTTTCCACTAGTCCAAGTAAGTGTCCTCCCAGTGGACTTCATGTCAGTTAGGTTCAATATTTCAGTCAGTATTTTATAAATTTTTATTTCATAGTCTGCTATAGCTTGTCCTCCTGTTCTGTCAGTGCTAAATAATGGAGTGTTAAAGTCTTCACATATGCACCATAAATCTGTGATGGTTGCCCCTATTCTCATCAATTTTTCTCATAAAATCTTTCTCTCCTCCATTGTGTTCTTTACATATACCACTATCATCATACAATTGAATTATGTGCCTTTATCCCATAACTGGAAGTGTAATGGATTACCTAAATATCAATAATGATTTCAACAGCCTTCCATATCACCCATATCCTTCCATTCATTGCCTTAGAGTAGTTCTGAGCATAATTCCATGCTTGAGCTATTATATTCATAATTTTGAAAGACTTAGGTTCCTTAACTCTTGTTTCAAGTACTCCAGCTAGGTTGATCTTATGTTTCTTCAGGTATGTGTAAAACCCCAAAAATTCTAAGCTAAGACACGAACCATTTTCTATAGGTGTCATGATCAATTTCCTAGTGTGGGTAGTGCTTTGGATGTGTACCATGGTCTTAAGAAACTTCTATCATCAAGTTAAGTTGAAAGCACCCCAACCGATTAGGTTTTCATGTAAGACTAAACTAGAGTCAATTTTAAACGATCATTACTCCTAGAATATAAAGATTTATATGGCCTAGTACCTATCAAATTATAGATCTTCGAGTCTTATTTCCAACGCCACCAATCGCGCATTAATCCGAGTTCAAAGTAAAAAGTTATCATCATTTTACTAAAATATGTTTGTCTGTCAAAATACAGACAGCAACCACGAGAGGCATCCATGGCTCGTGGATCAAACCACGGCCCCCGGTTTGCCTCCATGAAACTAAACCTTCAGATTGGTTTTTGGCCTGAGATTTACGAGGTTGATCCACGGCTCATGAATCAAACCATGGACCATGGTGTCACCTCGTAGAAATCAGTCCAGAGGCCTGAAAAATGCCCAGTAACCACGACCCCAATTTCACGAATCGTGGTTCATTCCACGAGCCGTGGTTTATGCCTGTGGAACCATGCATCGATTGTTTTTCACCAGCCATTTATTTAAGTATCCCAGGGGTATTTTAGACTTTTTCTTGCCTTAGAACCTCTACCCTACATCTTTAAACACCAATAGAGGTTATTTTCTCAACTTATTATCCTCTCATTCTTATGGTGAAACTTCAAAACAACAGAAAGGTTTTCTGAAAGAAGCAAAAACCTAGAGTTCATCCTCAAGATCAAATCTTTCAAGCTCAGTTCAAGATTCTCCATTAAACAGGTATGTGAGATTTTAATGAGGGTTTCCTTTCACCCTCATGTCCAAAGTTTTAGATTTTGGTATGATTTTACAAGTTATGTGTAACACCCTAAAAAATTTGAGCTATGAGCCGAACCGTTCTTCATTTTTTGATTGGACCCTAACCCAATGATTTCTAATGGTATGTAAGTGTTAAGATCCATTTTTAAGTGTGGAAAGTGTTTTAGATATGGATTTAGGTCATAAAGAACCCTTAGCTCAAGGTTGAGTTGAAAGCATCCCAACTAACTAAGTTTTCTTGTAGAACTCAACTAGGGTCAACTTCAAATGACCATAACTTATAGAATATGAAGATTTAGGTGGCCTGGTACCCACCAAAATAAAATTCTTTGAGTCTTATTTCTAACGCCACTAACTGCGCATTAATACGAGTCCGGAGTAAAAAGTTATTAGTGTTATACTAAAATGTGTCTGTTTGTCAAAATGACAGACAATAACCACGAAAGACATCTACGGCTCATGGATCAAACCATGACCCGTGGTTTGAGTCCGTGAAATCAAACCTGCAGATCAGTTTTTGGCCTGAGATTCACGAGTTTGATCCACGGGTCATGGATCAAATCACGAACCGTGGTTTTCACTCGTGGAAATCAGTCCAGAGGCTTGAAAAGTCCCTTGGAACCACGACCTTCATTCCACGGACCGTGATTCATTCCATGGGCCATGGTTCATGTCCGTGGAAGCCTTTGACGAAATTTTCTGAAGTTTTTAAACTTTTTTTCTAGGGATATTTTTATAATTTCCCACTCTTTTAACTCCTAAGTTAAGTTATTTTGGGCAAATTAGAAGGGGTTTTATTCCCACTTAGCCTAAGTTCTCTTCCATTCTCTTAATCAAGTTCCAAGAGAAAAAAAGGGTCCCCATTCTCCAAGCTCCAAGCTAAGGATTCCATCTTCAAGCCTCCATCCCTCAAGCTCTAGATTAAGAAAGCTTCAATTCAGGTATGTAGGTATTCAATAAGGGATTCCTTCACCCTTATGCCCAAAACTCCAATCTTGTAAATTAATTTTATAAATTCCTAAATGTCACGACTCAACATTCCAGGCCGTACAAGTGCCTACTCTATGCACCTAGATAGACGAACCATCACCACCCGTATAACAGGTAAATACGGAAAAGAAAGTAAACCATGAAATAAACCTTCTTGATACACGAAAACCTTTACAACCTTTTATTTAGGAAACCCCTTTTAGGAAGAATATAATAAAATAGTTTTATAACTTTAAGTCACCCTCCCTAGGACCTAGACAAGAGCTACTACTAGAATAATACAAGGAAAGTAAGATGACACAGCTCCCACCATAGAGACAAGGAGTAGAAGATGCTAAAGGTTGTCGTTGTCCTGTACCTATGAAACATCACCAATCCTACAACCAGACTATACCCCAAAAGGTTTAGCAAGAGTAGAATTAGTACAAACATACGTACTGGTAGGCATCATTGGTCGACCCGAATCCACTCATACCATCATATAAAAAATCAGGGAAAGCATGAAATTAACCAATGTAGTCCCATCCTCCAACATTCACCTTTATCCAGACCCAATCTCAACATCAATCTACTTATGGATTCTGTCTTAACCCTCCCTACTCTTGCACTGCCAACTCTACTTCTATAGCTTTACCCCCAATACCTATGACTTCTGGAGTCACCTTTATCTCCAAGACTTCCCAAGTCACCTTACCCTTAGACTTCCCAAGTGACTGTACACTAGCCCAACCACCTAGCCCAGACCCGGTCAACCACTCTGTTCCCTTAGCCGACCCTTATAACTAAGCACCCAGAAACAACCCAGTAACTGCTAGAACAGACCAATTATGCTCCTGGTACTACTAACAAGTATTCCGAACCACTCAAGGGTCCCTAAGACAAATCCCCAACATGATAATAATAACCAACCATACAATTCCAGACTCCCGGTCTTTCTCCTAGCTTACCAACCATATGTAAACATATGACAACCATTGAAACATTCCATGACAAACACATAACCTTGCTCATATAACTCGGAACCATAATTGATCCCTCTACAATCACCTAAGCATTAAACATGCAACCCGGTTTACACCAAGACCAAACTCATAATCCAATATGAGATCCCGGCCTCTCAAGGACTGTATGCATATAATCACAGTTCAGAAAGACAACCCAATCCACTCATGGAATCCTTGAAAGAATGCAACAATGAAATTAAACAACCCGTACCAAGCGTAGTACCCGAGCCAACCATTATAAATTCTCGTACCAGGCATGGTACCCGAGCCAACCATTAGTAATTCCCGTACCAGGCATGGTACACAATCCAACCAAATGTCAAACAAGTCCAATTAATCACAACCAATGAACAAACATACTTATAAAATCAACAAGCAAACAAAAGAAGTTCATTTCACAAGACTGATTACCGGACCACTAGACATTCACAATTCATTTCATAAACATGCAACTCATACACTACTTACAGAATAGTACATGAACAGATAATGCACATTAGATATCGATAACCATCACCTACCCTTACCCCGGGTACGTAATTCAACTTAAATCCCATCCGAAGACTAAGCCCAATTCACCCCCTTAACACATACGAATAGGCACACTCCATTTTGACCCTCCTCCTAGGACCAAAATTCAACATGGGGAGAGTCCTTCCCTAACATTGATAATTCAACCATTCCAGTTAGTCTACCTTTTTGCCTACCAATTTATCTCCGGAAATTCCCTTTCCTTTTTATAGTCATTTAATTTTCCAAGACCTTCCAGTTCCCTGAACCTTCCCAACATTCTAGTCCCTGAGTTATCTCATTATTCCATACCCCCAATTAACACATACAGCCCAAAACATGACAGCATGATAATTTGATTCAACCAAAATCCTAGTTCATACATAACCAACACTACAGTCCACCATACTCCATGCCCGAAGGCCTAAGCATGGATTCTCCTTTTCAACTATACAATAAGTAGGAAATAGAAATGGATCAATCTACTCAATAAGGAAAACCTAGCCTACCTGGATTTCGAGCAGCTGCATGATGCATTTTCCGGCTTTGTGAAGGCGTTCTTGGCTGGATGACGATCCAAAATCCATTGTTCTGCATCCTTTCAGCAAAAATCCCTCCCCCTTATGGCTCCCAAGCTTTGGAGCAGCCTTGGAGGATTTTTTGGAGAAATCCTCGTATGTTTTCCAACTGAGGAGGAGAAGTCTTTTATTAATTTTGTGTTCTGAGGCTACTGCCTCCCATCATCCCGCTATAACGGATGTCCTTCCGCCATAGCGATAGCACTATAGTGGAATAAATACCGCTATATTGAGGTGACATCAGCCCAAATGCTTTCAAAAAATCTGCAATTTCCCATCACGTCAACCACACTTAATTCAAAATGTATTTTAAATTGTTCTCAAAACTTTGAGATATCGTGATTCCTGAAATAATGACGTATTCGTTCATTACAACTGATACCAATTTACCCATCGTTCATCCCCGAATGATCCCAAAAATAACAAGATGATGAGGACTAGCCCGGGACCTACGCAAAATACCAAACCCTCCCCTAATTAGTCACAAACGACAAAATAGGACAACTTAAAATCCCATTTTAGATGGGGAAAATTAATTGTTTCCCCTGAGCTATCAGAATTTATGATGAACTCTTCTCGAGTACCCAAGAAATCTGGGGCCGTAGGATGTCGAAATGGATGAATTTGAAAAGACCCAGGAGAACTTTTCCTTTCCTAAAACTGACTGATGTCTGCTATAGCGGACATTATTCTGCTGTAGAGTTACCGCTATAGCGATGTACCAACTGTTATAGCGGTTGGTCACAGTCGATATAGGGGGAAATTGATTTTCACTTCATTCTCCTCTATTTCATTCACAAATACTCTCTTTTCTCTTGATCACTCCGCTCCTGACATTAAAATTCTTAAGTAATAACCATTTCCACTCACTCCTTTACTTTTTTGCAGGAATTTAGACATGATTATGGTAGAAAACAAGGATTTAGGAGTGTATATTGTAGTGGATTTTGAACTTGAACTTGGGATGGATTATTGTTGGATTTCTGAAGCATGGATGCTTCCCTTACGTTTATAATACCTCCACAGCATCCTAGGCATAAGGATTATACAACGTTTAGCCAAAAATGGGCCAAAAATAGTGTGGGAGGCGAAGGATTGTTCTTGAATAAATTTGTGATTTGGACAAAATTTGGGGATTATAATGCCCAATTTTTTGTAGAAAACAGTAATAGGGTACTTTAGGTGTGTATATCTAAACTTGGAATGTTGAAAACAAAATTTTAGGTCAAGGGGCGCCATTGTTGCACCCCTTGAGGCTGTTGGGATAATGAATACCACTGTAGTGGTCAGACTCCATTATAGCAATCCCGCTATGGCGCACATTCATCCGCTATGGCCGAAGACCGCAAAACACTAGCTCCTCAGGCTAATACTTAGAAATTTTTTCCCTTTTTCTTAATCCCTTATGCCTTATCGAGTTCTAATCCCACCCTTGGCTACATTGCAGGTTAACCAATTAAATGTGTGAGGAACAATATCCCGTGTATAATTATTTGAGGTTCCCTAACGATGCTAGTCGGGAGAGGTTCCAAGATATCTGTCGGGTAGGCTTTTGTTATGAGAAGGGCTGCAGAATGACATGTATGGATGGAAAAGAAGTCACCTTCCATCGCAGGATTTGGGAGTTTGGTTGGGAATCTTTGCTAGTAGATCCCCCTCCTGCGCAGACAGGCTGGGTGCGGAAGTTCTATGCTATCCTTCCCATCATCTGTTGGGATAAGCCCAACCCCACTATCTAAATATGTGGTGTAGATGTTTCGGTTGATTCTCAGATAATCAAAAAGGTGCTAGGAGTGCCTCATGTCTCCAATGAAGCATACGAGGCCAAGTTTCGGCTTTGGGACATGACTTGGTTGAGGGACACTTTAGTGGATGAGGAGTACAGAGATCAGGTCTACTGGTCCAGTTCCGAGGGCATCACTAGCGCTTACTTCTCCACCGATGCTAGGAGGTGGCTTAACTTGGTGTCTCAGAGGATCTGCCCATCGGGCAATAAGACTGACGTGACTTATGCCCGGGCCCTGGTGATTTCTTGTGCTATGTAGGGGATCATCATGAATGTGGGGGAACAAATCATCTCTGAGTGGAAGGATTTCTATCGGGGTCATAGAAAGGGCCCCTATCTTTTGGGTTTGGTGTCTGAGCTATGCAAGCGAGTTGGGGTGCCTGTGGATCATACTGATAGGGAGGTAGAGATGGATGACCCATTTGACTCTCTCCGGGTTAAAGTGGTCTCTTCCAAGAAGAAGAGGAAGGTGGATGAAGCAGGAAGTAGCCAGCCGGTTGAGGATGCTGACGATGATGATGATGACACTCCCGCTCCTTCCGAGCCTCAACCCTCGATTACTAGCCGCCAGCTGGAGGATACTTTAACCGTGGTCCGGAGGTTCACAGAGGGCACCACTACCGGAGGTACCACCTAGTCCCCTTCCGCTCAGGATTTTGCTACACTCCAAAGGGAGTTAGAGGAAGAGAAAAAGAAGAGGCGCTCCCAGGATCGCATGTTTGCCCGGATGTGGAAGACCGTCAAGGTCATGTTCTCTTACGTCACCCCGGGTCAGAAGCTTCCCACACTGGAGCCCGAGGATAGGCAGGAGTTCCCCTTCCTGAGTGACAATGAGGCGTAGGACTTTCCCCTCCCTTTGATTAAGACTACTACAACTTTTTGGGTCTCGCCCCCGTTTGGGGCTTGTTTTAGACAATATTTTCCTTTCCTTCCCCCCTCATTTTAAAGCACGTGGATGCTAGTTTTCAGACATTTTCCCTTATATGGATACTATATTAGCTATATAGATGATTTTCTTGTTTAATATTGCAATTTACAGCTTAACTATTGCATTTTAATGCCCCAGGAAAGAACTGAAAAACAGGGGAAAATAGGGCAGGCATTCTGCCCTGCACCCTTCCGCTATAGTGATTGCCACTCTGCTATAGTGGTACCGCCTTAGCGATTAAAATACCGCTATAGAAGGGTCACCGTAGCGGTGTAGGCCCTATATGTTAGTCTCGATGATAATAGCCTAAAATTTTAAAATTTTTATCAAGTGTACTCATCCCCTTCCTGGTTATCATTGTCTAACCCTGTCAATCCTTCCATGGTCTTAAAAAATCCCCAAGACCATTCCTGGAAAAACACAAATCAAAACTTAGCATCCAATTATCACCAATCGTAAAAGATTTTTAGAAGAAAGTTAATTACAACAACACCTCTCCACTATCCTTCAGGGATAATCCCATTGTCCCACAGTTCCCAACTAAGTCCCGACTGTCCTGAAACCAAAGTTTTCCTATAATCGTAAATCCTTTCCCCTCACCATCTTAACCAATGATGAGTCCCTTTCTGAAAATAACATAAAACCTTAACTCCACGCACATAGCATTTTACCATAAATCAATCATACCAATTCAAATTAAGACTACTTTCTGACCAACAAATTCACAGCCAGGAAACTAATCACATATCAATCAAGTAAGTCATACAAGCACAGAACACAGAACATTTCAACTTAGGCTAAAATGAAATCAAGTCATATAAACTTACTCTCTATTCGTCCTATGGATGGCCATTAGCTGATCATCCATGTCTTACCGCAGCCTCTCAGGCCATATACCAATCGAAACCTTCCCGGTCCTAACTCCTCTTGCTTATTTTCACCACTGCCGGAGTTAAAAGACATCTTTTTTTCTTGTCAGGATACCAATTGGAATCGAGAGATACTAATTGGACTTAACCCATACAAGCAAGTAAATGAACAGCACGAAAGGAATGAAAGAAGCGATGTTTCCTAGAATACTTCATAGCTTCCCAAGGATTAGATGTGGATGTCAACACACCAATCTGCAGGACTCTATTCGACATTTTGCTCTTGTACTGGAAGACTGGTAACATAGGCTCTGATACCATCTGTCACGACTCAACCTACTGGGCTGTACGGGCGCCAATTCTATACACCTAGATAAATGAACCCTCACCACCCATATAATAGGTAAATGCATAAAAGGAAGTAAACCATGAAATAAACCTTTTTGATACACGAAAACCTTTACAACCTTTTATTCAGGAAACCTCTTTTAGGAAGAATACAATAAAAAAGTCTTACAACTTTAAATCACCCTCCCTAGGACTTAGTCTAAACAGGTACAAGAGCTACTACAGGAATAATACAGGAAAAGTAAGATGACACAACTCCCACCATAGAGACATGGAGTAGAAGCTACTAAAGGTTGTCGTCGTCCTGTACCTATGAAACATCACCAACCCTGCAACCAGACTATACCCCAAAGGTATAGCATGAGTAGAATCAGTACAAACACACGTACTGGTAGGCATTATCGGTCAACCCGAATCCACTCATACCATCACATAAGAAATTAGGGAAAAGCATGAAATTAACTAATGTAGTCCCATCCTCCAACATTCACTTTTATCCAGACCCAATATCAACACCCATCTACTTATGGATTCTTTCTTAACCCTCCCTACTCTTCCACTGCTAACTCTACTTCTCTAGCTTTACCCCCAATACCTATGACTTCTCGAGTCACCTTTATTGCCAAGACTTCCCAAGTCACATTACACTTAGACTTCCCAAGTCATTGTACACTAGCCCAACCACCTATCCCAGACCCAGTCTACCACTCTGTTCCCTTAGCCGACCCTTATGACTAAGCACCCACAAAAAACCTAGAAACTGCTAGCCCAGACCAATTACGCTCCTGGTACTACTAACAAGTATTCCGGACCACTCATGTGTCCCTAAGACAAATCCCCAACATGATAATACTAACCAGCCATACATTTTCAGACTTCTGGTCTTCCTTCTAGCTTACCAACCACATGTAAATAGATGACAACCATTGACACATTCTTTGAAAATAACATATACACTTGTTCACATAACTTGGAACCACCAAGGATCCCCCTACAACCACCTAAGCGTTAAACATGGAACCCCATCTACACCAAGACCAAACTCACAATCTAATATGAGACCTCGGCCTCTCAAAGACCGTATGCACACAATCACAGTTCAGAAACACAATCCGGTCCACTCATGGAACCCTTGAAAGAATGCAACAATGAAATTAAACAACCCGTACCAGGCGTGGTACCCTAGCCAACCATTATAAATTCTCATACCAGGTGTGGTACCCAAGCCAACCATTAGTATACCCATACCAGTGTGGTACCCAAGCCAACCGTTAGTAATTCCAGTACCAGGCGTGGTATTCGAGCCAACTGAATGTCAAATAAGTACAATCAATCACAACCAATGAACAAACATACTTGTGAAACCAAAAAGAAAACAAAAAAAGTTCATTTCACAAGACTGATTACTGGAACACTAGACATTCACAATTCATTTCATAAACATGCAACTCATACACTACTTACAGAATAGTACATGAACACATAATGCACATTAGAAATCAATAACCATCACCTACCCTTACTTTGGGTATGTAACTCAACTTAAATTCCATCCTAAGACTAAGCCCAATTTACCCCCTTAATACATACCACTAGGCACACTCCATTCTGACCCTCCTCCTAGGACCAAAATTCAACATGGGGAGAGTCCTTCCGTAACATTGATTATTCAACCATTCCAGTTAGTCTACCTTTTTTCCTACCAATTTATCTTCGGAAATTCCTTTTTCTTTTTATAGTCGTTTAATTTCCCAAGCCCTTCCAGTTCCCTGAACCTTCCCAACATTCTAGTCCCAGAGTTATCTCATTATTCCATACCCCCAATTAACACATACAGCCCAAAACATGACAGCACGATAATCTGATTCAACCAAAATCCTAGTTCATACATAACCAACACTACAGTCCACCAGACTCCATGCCCGAAGGCTTAAGCATGGATTCTCCTTTTCAACTATACAATAAGTAGGAAATAAAAACAAATCAATCTACTTAATAAGGAAAACCTAACCTACCTGGATGCCGAGCAGCTGCACGATGCATTTTCCAGCTCCATGAAGGTGTTCCCCACTGGATGACGATCCTGAAATCTATTATTTTGCTTCCTTTAAGCTAAAATCCCTCCCCCTCATGGTTACCAAGCCTTTGATTAGGCTAGGAGGGTTTTCGTAGAAATTCTCGTATGTTTTTCAACTGAAGAGGAGAAGTCATTTATTAATTTCGCATTCTGAGGCTACTACCTCCCGTCATCCTGCTATAGCGGATGACCTTCTGCCATAGCGTAGTGCTATAGTGGATTAAATATCGCTATAGCGGGGTGACATGAGCTCAGATGATTTCCAAAAATCTGAAATTTCTCGTCACATCAACCCTACTTAATTTAAAACGTATTTTAAATTATTTTCGAAACTTTACAATATTGTGATTCCTGAAATAACGACGGATTTGGTCGTTACACTAAATTAGGCTTCTTACCCAATTCTCATGAGTTTCTCTATAAATTATTTTCTCATGATTCTTCTATAAATTCTAACTCTAAATTGCATGATTTTGCATGAATTTTTATAAGTGGTTTTTTCTAATCATGATTTGAAGGTTAATCCTTGTCCAATTTGTGAAATTGTTATGAATTCAGTTTATTAGCATCAATTCATGGTTTCTCACCTTTTACCCATGTTTTATATGAGATTCCTTAAGTATTTTTAAAATCCCATGCATTGAGAATGATTTCTAGCATAATTTTACCCTATGGTATGTTTTCAATCAAAAATCCTATTTTTAAGATCTATAAAGCTATGCAAGTGTTGAGTAAGTTTTTCATGATTTTGCTACAAGCACGATGAACAAGGCACATTTTTAAATACATGATTATTAGCATATGATTTATGAATGATATAGAGCTTAGGCTCACAGCAGTATATTCATGATTTGTATGACATCCCAATATTCCATTAATGCTCATGAACTATTTTTAAAACCAAGGTTTGTGAGTGGTATGATGATCCGGGTTTGCCAATATGATTGTGAGTATGAATAATTTTGGCATTAGATATGTCACAAGTATGTTATGATCTATATGTATGTTTTGGGCGTAGTATTTAACACCGAGCAATGAGGGTTCTAGATAACTCAAGTCCAAAACTATGTTGCCATCGTAGGTTTCCCTCTGTGGCTTATGACAGGATCCTATTATAATATGGTTCTAACCTTGGTCGGTTAGGACAACCTTTTTCAGTGTGGGTGTATGACACTGGAATCCATGTAGCTCATCATGGTTTATGTTGGTTATTAGAAACTCCCGTATGAATGTTTTCAAGCTTTTAAGTTATATGATATTCTATTTTACAACTTGGCTTATTGTTTTATGAATTACATTCAAATTTTGATATTTACTTAAGATTTCTTCTATTTATACATGAACTCAGTTTTAAGCATGCTTTCAAGTATATTTTATCATGACATATGCATATCTCACATACTCAGTACATTCTATAGTACTGATCGCATACCTCTTTGTCATACATCCTATTAAAATGTAGATTTTGTAGCCTGCTCCCAGATTCGTGGCTAGTAGATCAGCAACACCTCCAACCAGCTTGGTGAGTCCTCCTCCTTCGAGGACTTGGAGTTAGCTTCATTCTTGAATTTTAGTTCTTTCATTCAATTTTCAGTATTTAGAGTTAGCTGGGGCTTATCCCAGCAGCTTGTCAGTAGTAGAGGCTTTCAGACATAGAGTCAGATATTTAGTTAAATTCAAATTTTCATTTTTAGACTTATATATATATGACAGATCAAGTTGCTCATTACATCCGTTAAGCTTCCGTTCTAATGTTTTGTTCAGTTTTTAAGTCATGCTAATGCCAGAAGGTTATCTTGACATCACTTGTGATCTTGGATCCCATGTTACGGCCAAGGGGTAGGCTCGGGGCGTGACATTATGATTTTGGGGTTCTTACCCAAGCATGTGTTTTACTATGAATTCAATTTCTCGATGATTCTACATAACTACTACCCTTGTTAGAATGATTTTTACATGAATTCTTGTAAATAGATTTCAAAACTCAAGATTTTTGGGAGGAGCAAGTTTTAGCCTAATTTTATAATATTTTCTTAGAATCTAACTTATCCTTCGAAATTCAGTTTAGCTTGTTAGAATTCAGTCTAAACAAGTTTAGGTTTCCTTACGATGATTTTTCACCGTGGATTTTATCCTCAAACCCTCAGCATGTTGCCTAACCCATGACTTTGAACTATGATTTTGAATTGCATATTTTTTTTAGATTCTAGAATTGTTAACAGTAATCCAATTTCTTAGGATGGTGGGTTATGAACACCCAGTCGATTTATGTTTCATGCATTTTCAGATAGATGCCCAGTTATTCAAAATTACATGATTTAAATGCTTTCAGTCTCAGTATCCCTTTACATTCTCAGAAAGTCAGTATTTTGAGCAATCCAATATGTCAGCTTACTTATATATTCAGTTGGGAGTAGTACATAATACCGAGAAAATGCAGGGATTAAGGCTCAACCATCAGTTTAGGCTGATACTTTTAGTAGAAGTCCCCAAGTCTCAGAACTATGGCACCACCATAGGTTCTAAACGGTCACTCGTCAGATCAGGCTTGCCACCTTAGTCCATTTTGGACATCAAATTAGGAGATCCACGTCAGCCAGTGCTTGTACCCTTGACAAGGTATGAACATCCTCCCAGCCAGGGTTACAGGTTGTCCCCATAGTTAGCTCAGGTTGGGGTATGTCGGTTAATAGTAGCTCCCACAGTTAAGATTCAATTATTGCATGACCTTGTAGTTAGTTATTAAGTCTAGTATTATTTAGTTGCATGTTCTCTACTTAGTCATTGCATCAGTTCACTTATTTCAGTATTTTCAGCATGCTCAGGAGAAGAAACTCCCCTAAGGATTTACTTTAGATGACTTTTGGCATGACTCATGATTTTTAGCTCAGTTGTACTAATTCATGACTTACATCCATAACTCATCTATTTAGTCTATGGATCTCTAAGTAACATTTTTGTATACACTTAAATATCATGATCTCACAGTTATAATTCAGAAACATGATTTACACCCTCTTCAGCAAAAGAGCTTATATTCTATAGTTTGACTTATGCATTTTCATACATCTATACTTAGTCCAGTTTTTAGTTATGTTTTCAGTATATACATGTACTCTCATGATTTCAAAGTTAGTGCATTATCTCACATGCGCAGTACATTTAAAATACTGACGGCATACTTTCCTTGCGCTGTATCATTTCATGATATAGGTTTCAATGCTAACTCTCAGGATCATGGCTAGACAAATTGCAACTTCCATCCATCAAAGAATGAGTACTCCTTATTTAGGAACTCAAGTCAGTTAGTAGTCATAGTGGTTTATTTCAGTTCTTATACATTGGTTAGAGATAGTTGGGGCTCATGTCCTGGCTAACTGTAGTCAGTGTTAGTAGAGGCTTAATAGACAGTCATTCAGTTGGTTGTATCAGTATTCAAATGAATTTGTATTTGATTTTATGAAAGTTCATTTTGTTACAATATGTTTCAAGAGCTCAGAATACATTGCATCTTCTGCATAATATTTTTTCAGTTTATATGTTTCCATTCAGTTGCTCATGAATTATGCCAACATGAAGGGTTAACTTGGGCCACTTAAGGTTCTAGGTCCTGTGTTACGTCCAAGGTGTAGGCTCGAGGCATGGCAAACTTGGTATCAGAGTGCATAGTTTAAGTGTTCTAGGGTGTCTTTAAAGCCGTGTCTAGTAAAGTCTTACTTATGGGTGTGTTGTGCACCACACTTATAATTAGGAGGCTCCAGGGTATTTAGGAAATATTTCCCTTCTTTCATACTCTAAATCATACAGTAAAATTATTCCTTAAGAAACTCATGCAGATTGGTGAATTAATCCAATTCCTCCAATAATGCCTCACATTTGAGGTTGTTAAATCATTAAAGTTCATATTTCTATTAGTGATATTCTCTCAGATAGAGTCATCAGGAAGTTAAGAGATTGCATAAGGGCTTGAGAGGATCCCACTAGTGCGTTAAGTCTATTGATTCCAAAGAATGTACCTTTTTCACTCTTGCAAGTTCAACTTATAGTAGAATGTGATCTTAGACCCTCTTCCTCAAAATTTACTACCAGTGGTGCCTTTGCCAAAAGGTATGGTTCTATAAGCATTTGGGTAGCACAATCATGCAAGAGTTAGTGCGAATTAAGATATTATGGGCCATAAGTAGAAGAATGACTCCAGAACTAGGTGTCCGAATTCAGAAGTATAGTAGCTATAAGATAGGGATAGTGATGGATTGAAGTATGTATCCATAGTCATGTATCAATAAGGTGACTATTGGATTGATAAATCCCTTGGCATTAAGGGAAGAGTAATAAGTTATGTGTAGGTTCCATGGTAATATGTAGAGGAGGAATGGTTGGTTAAGATGACTTAGAGCATATTTGAACTAGGTGAATAAGATCCTTGAGTGGTAGAAAGGTTGATGTGTATCCAGAGTAGTATATTGTTACATGATATTCAAATATTCTATGGTGCTATGTGTGGCTAGTTTAGAATTCTTGGGTTGCTAATTGTGGAGAAGGCTAGGTGTATATTATATGGTGTTCTTCGAGATGAATTCAAGAGATTATAGATAGACGATGTTGAGTCCCTTAGTGTGTTTTTAATTCAGTTGATTTAAGTGGATGTGAACTTAAAGATGTGATGTTAGTAGACGAATAAACAAAGATCACATTGCTAAGTATTAGAAGAAGTCTTTATATATGCCAGTAGGAGTATGAGTCCTATAATGATAACCTTAGGGGTAAAGAGGAAGCTAAAAGATGCCTCAGAAGAAAACCTAGCAAGGGTTTAGCATCTTCAGTTATAGCCTATCAGGGAGTGTTTAGCGTCTAAGCGTACAATGATACCCTGACCTTACAAGAGTTAGTTGATTATAAACTACATTGGGAGAGAGATCTGCAGACCTAGAGGGATGACATTTGAGCTAAGGGGGAGATAATAGAATGAGAAACCAAGTCGAGTCTTGTGACTCAACTAGTATAGAATTCTAGAAAGGGCTATGATGGTATGTCGACCCATTCTTATTCCAATGGATTTCCTAGTACTTCAATCAAGATGATACTATACTCAGATGTATTTGTTCCATATTCATGACTAAGTTCATGCACTCCAGACAAATTCATGTCCATGCTCAGCTCCTAAAACAAATAGAAATTGCTTCAGGTAGCGATTCAAGTCTTACTCTATGATTCTATGAATCCCAGCTTTATTCCATGAGACTCGTTATTTATGTAAACTCATGTCTCATAGTATACTCAGTTTATTCCTCAAAATGTGCCTTAATGGCTAATGAAACCATGCTTCATCATGTATATGCTCAGACCAGATTTCTTGAACATTTTGTGCTTATGATTTCCTTACTCTAACCCTGCTTTATATGCCCAAGATGTGAGAAACTCAGGCCTTTGCACTTGACTTCTCAGACCTCACCTTGAGTGGCTAGATCACGCTAAGTGTAAGTGAATACTGATCAATATTCCTTCATGCGTGATGTTCATGCTCCCACTCTATTCCTTCAGTAATCTTGGATTATGTTGTCACAACTGTTAGTGGAGGAAGCTAAGTAGTATCCTAGATAGGAAGTACTAGCTTTTGCTCTTTTTGGTGTCCCTTTGTAGAAGTTCTTGTAGTTACAATTTATAGATATGCTAGGGAAGAGGAGATGAGTCTTAAGTAGTGTCAGCTATAAAGAATCCATAAGATGATCATGGTAATAGATGATAACGCCCAAACTACACCTCTAATTAAAGAAGCGTAAGCGGTCGTAGTCAAATATAGAACCCAACTAGGTTGGGGTCAAATCCCACAAAGAATATGGTGAGAATTAAGTCGATAGTGAATTAGATAACTAATAGTCAATAGTTTCCGGAAAAGGGGGGTTTTGTGTAATGAACAATAGCAAACAAAACAAATAATAACGTATGAGAATAAATCAGTAGGAGAATGAACTAGGGAAGTGTTTACCATGGCGTTGGTAACAATGTCAATCCTAGGCTTAATCGGGTTCTTTTTATATGCGTGTCACGATGTGATTGAAGCAATGGTATCGTCTAAACGTCTCTCGACCAAATAAACAAATTTCCTTTTCTATTCTCTCGACCTCGAAAAGATGTGCTTTTTAGATTTCAATCCTAAACATAGATTAATCTAGTTACAGCATTAATCATTAGACGAGAGTTAGTAGTCTCGAATCCTTGTTGTTAATCAAGTTTCCCGGTTTTAATCTCTTTACTCAAGCAAATTAAACCTAGGCATGTTCTAATGTTTGCAACCACTAGAAAACGTGACATAAAGTATGATTAACAACGTGACTACATGTAAATTGAACCCATCGCTACCCGGAATCTATATCGCTACTTTAGCCATGGCTCCCACAATCCTAGTTGCGGGAGTTTTAGTTACTCATGCTCGAAGAAGAAAAGAAGAAATTCATAATAAAGGAAAGAAGATTCTTACAATATGATGAAAATACCCTTCAATAATCCAAGACAAAGAAACCAAGAACTCAAGAACGAATCAAGAACACGCTTGCAAGATCAAGAAACCGTGTTGCTTGCGCTCAAAGTCTCGCTCAAACTCCTAAAACTATTGTAAAAAACGTGTAAAAACTAATTGAAAAGGTGATATGTAAAATAAAACTAACATAGGGTATTTATAGGAGTCTAGGAAACCAATCCAAAAAATGCTCGGATTCCGCGTCGCGCGTCTGCCTTAACTTGACGGCCAGGCTGACGGACCGTCAAGCCAGTGACGGACCGTCGCCTGGACTGTCACTGCTAACCAGTGATGCTGCCTCAGCTGCCTTGGTGTGACGGTCACTGTGACGGACCGTCACATGTGTGACGGACCGTTACATGTGTGACGGGCCGTCACTCAGGCCGTCACTCTTAGGCAGAATGTTGTTTTTCGCGTATTTCCTTCCGTTTCCGTGTTTGTTCCCATTTCCTACAAATACAACATAAAAACATCAAAAACAACAACGGTTGCTTGAAAACGTACGATTGTTCTTAGTAAAAAGGAGTCGAAAGTGCCATAAATTAACGGCACATCAACACCCTCAACTTAAAACGTTCGCTTGTCCTCGAGCAACATAACATAAAACAATAAAACGACTCAACTAAGAAACAAACTCATGTCTATAGCAACTCATGGCCATTCAAAACTTATTCAAGTAAATCAAGCTCCCTCGTAGCACATAAATGTATGAAACGCTAACTCGCAAGGATCCAAACATGTCATTCCGATATGATAGAATATTATGCATACACACGCGCAGCTATCCTAACAATCAATAGACAATCTAGACATCTTGGTGCCCTCACCACAAAGAAATCCCACACACAAGATTTGGGACTAGGTAAGCGCTCACACTCACAAACGATTTCAAATAATGCACATGCGATACCATAGGCTTGCCCTTACTATTCTATTTCAGTTCTTCAGAAAGCTACTTAGGATCACTACAGGACTTGTATTTGCTTGTAATGAGGCTTCGGGTGCAGGTAGGATACATTTAGGGGTTAGTGACTAAGCCCTCCTTGGAACCACCGACGTCTTATTACCACATAACTTAACTTTGTCCATCCTTATTCACCTTTTTATTTCCTTCTTTCTAGCTACAGATGCGGCCTCTTTATTTTGACAATTCTTTTTATTTCTTTTTCGATCTTTTTCATCTCTTTTTTTTTTCTTTTCTTAGGCACACACCCGGAATTTTCATTCTATTCACAACCAATCTTCTCCATCCTCTTTTTCTTATCATTCACCTCTGTAGTAGCCACCCTCAACTTAAGCTGATTGCCTGCGTTGAGGTGCACAATGTCCATGGAAGGACCAGGGCCAAAACAGGGTTTACCTCTATAGTAGCCACCCTCAACTTAGGCTGATTGCCTGCGTTGAGGTGCACGGTGTCCAAGGGAGGACCAGGGCCAAAATAGGGACTCCAAGTTAAACAGGAACGGTGACAGGTTATTGAAAGAACAAGGTCAATTATGGCTCAAACAGGGATCAAAGGGATTATTTGCATTTGGACGGTCTTATAGGCTAAGTGGACTGCACACAAAAAGGGCCTGTGATCCTTTCCTAAGCAACCAAACTTCAAACTTAACAAAATAGACCGGGCAAGTTCTAGATGCATGCACAAAGTAAGAATTTATAACAATAATCTCACACACACTTGGCACCAAGAAACTATATCGCTACCAACTATCAAACAACCGCTCGGCTTAAGCATACTCATTCTAATCATAATCACACAATGACATTCAAGGATCCAGACAGTCAATCGTTTCAACATAAGTATAAAACCAGAAAATTTTTAAAGGGGCCTCGTTTTTAGTCAAGAAAAACGCCATGCTCATCACTATAGACACTAAAAAAAAAATTTAAAATAACAACCTAAACATGCCGGTTCTACTAGATAGCACACCGGAGGGAAAAGAACTCGGCAACAAAAACCCTCGGTGGTGACTCACAGGTTTCCCCACACCTCAACTTAGACTCATGCATTGTCCCCAATGCATACATATGAAAATTAAAAACTGTGAGAACAAAGGAATACCTGTGAAGTCAATATGACTCAGATTCTGGAATGATGTTGGAGACCGCCAGGGTCTCCAAAGCAGAAAAACTCGATGGAGTGTGGCGTTCCAGCTTCCTCTTTGGGCTCCATCGCTAGTCGCGACAACTTCTTCGCTCTTTCTTTGCAGATTCTCTTGCGGTGTTTTCGTTTTCTTGATTTATTTTCACCGCCTTCCCCTACATGTTTATGCTCTCGCATCATCCTTCTTACCACAGCTAGAGTCTCGACCACGCCCTTCTCCTCAAGTTGTGCATCCGCAGGAACTTCCTCAATAGCATTTATGACCGCGACCACCCTCATGTCACTTGGTTGCTTCATCAATTTGGACACATCGAACTTGACCACTTCATTGTTCAATCGGAAGGTCAGTTTGTTTTTCTCCATGTCAACCAATGCTCTTGCTGTGGCTAGCAATGGTCGTCCCAAGATTATGGGAACTTCGAAATCCACTTCGCAATCCAAGATCACAAAGTCAGCTGGGAAGATAAGCTTACCGATCTTTACTAGCACATCGGACAATATCCCTACAAGTCGCTTTACTGAACGGTCAGCCATCATCACTCTTATGGATGTTGGTTTAGGAGCTCCCAAACCCAGTTGTTTGTAGACGGCTAGCGACATCAAGTTGATGCTAGCACCCAGATCACACAATGCTTTCCTGAAGTTGAGCTTTCCAACAGTGCAGGGAACAGTAAACGCACCTGGATCTTCCTTCTTTTCGACTAACGACCTAGAAGAAATAGCGCTGCAGTGGTGGAGGTTGTCTTCCGGTTCATAACTTACCGACCTCTTCTTTGTAATCAAGTCCTTCATGAACTTGGCATAACCGGGCATTTGTTCCAGCGCTTCCACCTATGGTATGTTTATTGAAATCTGCTTCAGCATGGTCATGAAATTCAGGAACTTACCATCGTCAGCTTTCTTCTTCAAACGCTGTGGGAACGGAGGTGGTGGTCGAGGCATCGTAGTTGGGAGCTTTTCAGCTTCCTTGCGTTTCTCCGCGGGCTTTGGAGTTTCCTCCTCTACCGCCTCTTCATCATCCGCAACATCACCTTGAGTCTGAACTTCCGGATGTGATTCCGGTAATATTTTTCCGCTCCTTGTGGTGATCGCCATACACCTTGCATCATTCCTCGGATGAGTGGTGTCGCTCGGCAAGGTACCTGTTTTCCTTGGGTTTAGAGATGCCGAGATGTGACCCACTTGCTGCTCTAGTTGCTTGATCGCGGTTGAGTGTGGCTCCACTACCTGACTCAATGTTGATAACTTAGTCCGCATTGCCTTTACTCTAGAGTTAGTCGATTCCACCTTAAGCAACATCTTCGCCATCATGTTCTCAAGTTTGGACGTCTCAGCCTCGCTGCCAGTTTTATCCCGATTACCAGGTGGTATATACAACCCACCTCTATCGGTGTTGTTCCTCCAATTTCCTTGGTCGCGCTCTTTGTAGCCACTTTTCTCATAGTGGTTGTCTCGCTGATAATTCCGACCTTGGTTTCCCTGGCCATTGGCCTGGAAACCCCCCAAGTAATTTGCTTCCTCAGTCTCCATACCTTGGGAACCCACAGCTTGCACCTTCTCCATACCTCCTGAGCACAAGTGCTTTGTCAGGAGATCCAACTGTGTTTTCAGATGCGCCATGTCTTGGTCGCGCTCCTCCTCTTTCCTACGCTGTTCTGCTGACATACCAACGGTATAGGTGCTAGCTGCGACCTCTGAATCTCGTGTGTGCCAGGCCCTGTTGGTTTTGGTGAGCCTATCCAAAATAGCTGTGGCGTCGGCAAAAGTGCGACCCATAAACGCTCCACCTGCTGCGTTGTCTAACGTCGGCTTGGTAGCCGAATTCAGTGCCCTGTAGAAAGTCTGCATCAAAAACTCGTCGTTCAGCTGATGGTTAGGGCATTGTGTCAGCTTCTTCTTGAACCTCAGCCAAGTCTCATGTAATGCTTCGTGCGGTTGTTGCCTGAAATTGCTGATCTCGTCCCTCAACTGCATCATCCTTGAGGGAGGAAAGAACCTTTCTAGGAAAGCTCCTTTCAACTCTCCCCAAGTTGCGATAGAGTCGGGGGTCAGCTCTGTTAACCACAACGCTGCCTCATCAGACAGAGACAACGGAAACAACCTGAGCCTGATCGCTGTCTGACTCACTCCCAGCAGTTCGAATGACTTGCAGATGCCCACGAAGTTCATCAAGTGACGGTTCGGATCATCACCAGCTACACACCGGAATACTCCTCTCAAGTTCAACAGCTGAATCATCGTGCTGGTAATGTTGAACTTGGCCCCGGGCGCTAGCGGAGGAAGAACAATGGCGCCCGTAGCGCCAGCTCCATCTAGATCGAGATCCTCATCATTCCGTACGACATCATCCAGCAGACCACCAGCATTCAGATTTTGTTGGGCCTGCAGTTCTGCAGCGATCCTTGCTGCCTCGTTTTGTGCGGCCATATTCTGCCTTAATGTTCTTGCAAGCTCGGGGTCGTAAGGTACTGTAGATTCACCTGAGCTTCGGGTACTTGGCATGCACAAATCTGTACCCTATCAAAAACAAAAACAACAAATAAACGTAAAGCAGAAAATTATGACTAAGAGTCAAATAAACACACTAGACTTAATCAAAAACCGTATTCCCCGGCAACGGCGCCACTTTTTGATAACGCCCAAACTACACCTCTAATTAAAGAAGCGTAAGCGGTCGTAGTCAAATATAGAACCCAACTAGGTTGGGGTCGAATCCCACAGAGAATATGGTGAGAATTAAGTCGTTAGTGAATTAGATAACTAATAGTCAATAGTTTCCGGAAAAAGAGGGGTTTTGTGTAATGAACAATAGCAAACAAAACAAATAATAACGTATGAGAATAAATCAGTAGGAGAATGAACTAGGGAAGTGTTTACCATGGCGTTGGTAACAATGTCGATCCTAGGCTTAATCGGGTTATTTTTATATGCGTGTCACGATGTGATTGAAGCAATGGTATCGTCTAAACGTCTCTCGACCAAATAAACAAATTTCCTTTTCTATTCTCTCGACCTCGAAAAGATGTGCTTTTTAGATTTCAATCCTAAACATCAAGTAGATTAATCTAGTTACAGCATTAATCATTAGACGAGAGTTAGTAGTCTCGAATCCTTGTTGTTAATCAAGTTTCCCGGTTTTAATCTCTTTACTCAAGAAAATTAAACCTAGGCATGTTCTAATATTTGCAACCACTAGAAAACGTTAAATAATGAATGATTAACAACGTGACTACATGTAAATTGAACCCGTCGCTACCCGGAATCTATATCGCTACTTTAGCCATGGCTCCCACAACCCTAGTTGCGGGAGTTTTAGTTACTCATGCTCGAAGAAGAAAAGAAGAAATTCATAATAAAGGAAAGAAGATTCTTACAATATGATGAAAATACCCTCAATTAATCCAAGAACAAGAAACCAAGAACTCAAGAACGAATCAAGAACACGCTTGCAAGATCAAGAAACCGTGTTGCTTGCGCTCAAAGTCTCCTCAAACTCCTAAAACTATTGTAAAAATGTGTAAAAACTAATTGAAAGGTGATATCTAAAATAAAACTAACATAGGGTATTTATAGGAGTCTAGGAAACCAATCCAAAAAACGCTCGGATTCCGCGTCGCGCGTCTGCCTTAACTTGACGGCCAGGCTGACGGACTGTCAAGCCAGTGACGGACCGTCGCCTGGACCGTCACTGCTAACCAGTGATGCTGCCTCAGCTGCCTTGGTGTGACGGTCACTGTGACGGACCGTCACATGTGTGACGGGCTGTCACTTGTGTGACGGGCCGTCACTCTTAGGCAGAATGTTGTTTTTCGCGTATTTCCTTCCGTTTCCGTGTTTGTTTCCATTTCCTACAAATACAACATAAAAACATCAAAAACAACAACGGTTGCTTGAAAACGTACGATTGTTCTTAGTAAAAAAGAGTCGAAAGTGCCGTAAATTAGCGGCACATCAATAGACTTAAATGTCGTGATGAAATACATTTGGGCCTTTGCTTTGTGCGACTAGTGACCCATTTATTAGAGTTCAAGGTTAGTTGATTTTCGTGATAAGAAGGAATATCATTCTTGGGAGATAACTCTAGATGCAAGAGATTTAGTCGAAATAGGCTTGAACATGGTAAAAGAAGGTAGTTAGGCTCAGACCTCAACATCTATATGTGCATTGATTAGAATTTTAGTTGCGAATATTAAGTGTGGTATTCAGAGAAGTTAGTGCAGTTAAAACGTGTGCCTAAGCTAAAAAGTTATCAACCGTATTGTTAAGGCAGAAATAGTCTTGTTCTTACTCCCTGCCCAGGGTGCTTATACCTCATGTCCAGTAGCTTCAGCTAGCAAGATAGTAGAATCCTCATATCATATCAGTTCAGACTTGGTGGTATTCATTCCTAAGGCCAGAAGGGCTTACAGTTCAGTCCTTGGAAGTAAGTTCACTTTAGAAGAGAATAGTTTTCTCATACAGTTACTCCTCTTAGTTTTATATGCATTTTAGTTAACTGTGATTTCTAAGAATGCGCTCTTTCTCTATGAGTTTCAGGTGAGTCCCTACTCTCAATCCAAATGAGTTATCATGTTCGATATTCACTTTCAGGCCCTGTCAGTGTTTTTATGCTCTCAGTATGCATACATGCCTCACAAACCCAGCTATGTTCATATTCTAGTCAGAAGTCAGTTACCATGTCAATACTCCAGCTTTTAGAACTCAGTCGATGGGATTGTAGCCTTTTCCCCACAACCTCAGCCTAGTTAGTCTTCATTCAAGGACGACTGATCCCAAGGGGGAGATATTGTAACACTCTAAAAATTTTAAGCTAAGGCACGAACCATTTTCTATAGGTGTCATGATCAATACCCTAGTGTGGGGAATGCTTTGGATGTGTACCAGGGTATTAAGAAACTTCTATCATCAGGTTAAGTTGAAAGCACCCCAACCGGTTAAATTTTCATGTAAGACTAAACTAGGGTCAACTTCAAATGATCATTACTCCTAGAATATAAAGAGTTATGAGGCCTAGTACCCACCAAATTAAAGATCTTTGAGCCTATTTCCAATGCCACTGTAACACCCTAGAATTTAGATCAACTTTTCAAACCCAAAACTCAGCAAAACTTAAGAAAATCCCATCCCCAGTCAAGCCCCACGGGCTGACCCACGAGCATCGTAGACACGATGGCCCGTAAGGTGTCCCCATGGGAAAGGGGCAGAGACTCATTCCAAGACGCCTCTAGCCAAACCGGGGACTAGACGTGTGTCGAAGGTCAGATGGGCCATCGGGCAGCCCGTGAGAAGGAGCCAGCGTCCCAGTCCCATCCTCCTTTGCCCAAACAGGCAGATCGCCATGGAGATGGGCCATGGGTCTTCCCATGGGAATGGTACAGAGGTCCATCCAGGTCTGGCCCATCCTGATGACCTGGCCGACGGGCCATTGAAATTTTTAGTTTAAGTTGGGGGCATTCTCGTCTTTTCTCAATTTTTTTAACTCCAATCCTAAGTCATTTTAGAAGTAATTAAAGGGTTTTTAACTCTATTTTACATCATTACTCCTAAATCATTCGACACTTAGCAACATCAGACAAAAACAAAGCGTTTTCTCTCAAGAACAAATAAGAGGGTTTGTTCTAAGTTTCTCCCCATAATCCAAAGTTTCAACCGTAGAATCTTCCTCCAGGTATGTGGGATTTCACTAGTGAGTTCCTTTCACTCACCAGGTCCCCAGAGCTCAGTCAATTGATGTAGTTTCTCCATGATTACTTAGACTTAGGGTATAAATCCTAGAGATCTCCTTACTATTTAGATGCAATAACTTATATGATGCTTAGTTCATGTTATTGGAGAATTAGCATAGTTTCATGCATAGACCTCAGAAACCCTAGCTTTCATTAATTTTAGTATTTCATAAATTATGCTTGCTAGGTAGATTAGTCAGACAATCATGATTCAGAATTTGAATGGCATATCGTTCAGTATATGTATGTTGCATTCTCAGATTTTATCAGTGTTTTGAGCTATCCAGTATTATAGTTGCATCTTTAGCTTTATATTCAGTTGGGAGTAAACTTAGCACCGAACAGACAAAGGGATGAAGGCTCACCCACCATTTTAGACTGAGACCTTTAGCAGCAATCCCTGAGTCCCAGAACTACGGCGCCATTGTAGGTTCTAAAGAGGTCACCCATTAGATTAGGCTTGACACCCTTGTCCATTGTGGACATCAGTTTGGTGGATCTACATCAGACTTTTTCATACCCTTGGAAAGGTATGAACAACCTTCCATCCAGGGTTACAGGTTGGCCCCATAGTTAGCTCAACTTGGGATATATCGGTTAATAGTATCTCCCACAGTCAGACTCATATTGCATTGACCTTATATTCTGTTACTCAGTTCAACATGTGATATACTCATGATATTTATTTGTTCATTGCATCTCAGCTTACTTCCCAGTTTATGATTCAGTATATATATTTCCATGTTTAGTTGTTATGTTGTTTAGCTTAGTTCATATTTCGCATGCTTAGTACATTCAAAGTACTGACGCATACTTTTGTGCTACATTATTTTATGATGTAGGTTCAAGCGCTCAGTATCTAGATCGCGCTTAGATCGATTTCCAGTTTGTACTCAGCAGCTGCAGTGGTGAGTCCTCTTAGTTCGAGGACGATAGACATGCTTTACCTTTCAGTCTTCTTTAATCAGTTTTCAGATTATTAGAGTTAGATGGGGGAATATCCTAGAAACTCGCATCAGTTAGAGGCTTTCAGACATAGTCTAAATTCAGCTTGAGTTGATAGTGTTGTTCTTCAGTTAAGACTACACTCTTATATATTTTATGTTCAAACATGTTTGTTTGGGCTTTTCCTACTTCAGTTCTTAAACTGTTTTCAGCTTCCGTACAGTATAAGCTTTTAATACAAATTGTTTAGATATGTCAGACCATGGGTTAGCTTGGGGTCACTTATGACTCTAAGCACCGTGCTGTGTCTAGGAGGTTGCCTCGGGGAATGACAAACTTGGTATCAGAGCATCAGGTTTAAGTGTCCTAGGGTGTCAGAAAGCCGCGTCAAGTAGAGTCTTCTTTATGGGTGTGAAGACCGCCACACTTATGGGGAAGAAGCTATGAGATGTCATTAGGAACAACTTCCCTTCTTTCTTTTCCTGCTCATGCTCTAGAGTATAAACTCTATTCAATCTCCTTCTAACCCGTGCTCTTCACATTTCAGAAAATGCCTCCCAGAAGAGCTAATGCCATAAATCAGCCAGCACCAGCAGCTCCAGCAGACCCATTGAATGAGCAAGTCACGCATGCTGAATTCAGGGCTGCTTTCCAAGTGTTTGCTCAAGCCATGACTGCCCAGGTTAATCAGCAGGCTGCGGCACCCGCTCTTTCTCAGACTAACACTGCTGCAGCAAGAATCCAGGACTTCACTCAGATGAACCCTCCAGAATTGCATGGGTCTAAGATAGAAGAGGATCCGAAAGAGTTTCTCGATGATATCCAGAAGGTAACAGACATTATGGGTGCCACTCCGGTCGAGGGTGCATATTTGTCTGCCTATCAATTGAAGGGAGTGGCCTACACTTGGTACCAGTAGTGGAAAGAATCTCATGGTACTAATGCGGCCAGTGAGTTAGAACCTTTTCAAGATTGCTTTTCTGGGCCAGTTTTTCCCACTAGAGCTTAGGGAAGCCAAGGTTCAGGAATTCATTAACCTTAAGCAGAATGACATGAGTGTGAAGGACTATGCTCTTAAGTTCACACAGCTATCCAAGTATGCTCCAGCGATAGTAGCTGACTCTAGGGCCCGTATGAGCAAGTTTATTGCAAGACTGCTATGTTGATTAAGGAGATGGATTTCTCCAGATTGGTTACTTATGCCCAGCAGATTGAGGAGGAGAAAATCAAGGAAAGGGAAAGAGATATTAAGCAGGCTAGGACAGGTGACTTTTGCTAATCTCACCAGAAGTCAGAGGGTGGTAATCACTCTCATTTTTGTCAAAAGAATTCAACTTTAGCTCCTGCTAGTACCCCAGTGCCTAAATTCAAGAAGGGTCGACGGGATAGAGCATCTGGCTCAAAGTCCTAACGTACAGTTACTATTTGGTGCACCCATCCAGTGTGTAAGAAGTATGGTAGGAACCATCTGGGTAAGTGCATAACAGGTAGTGGAAATTGCTTAGGGTATGGTAAGTCAGGCCACAGGATGAAAGAGTGCCCTGAAAATTCTCAGAAGGGTAGGGATGTTCATTCGCAGAATCAGGCCAGCTCTACAACAGCTCCAGTAGGTCGCCCCACTCAGCAGGGTGCCTCATCTGGTACAGGTGGTGGTCAGCACCAGAACATGTTGTATGCTCTTCAGGCTCGACAGGATCAGGAGTACTCGCCTGATAAGGTCACAAGTATGTTGCGAGTCTTTAATATTGATGTCTATGCATTGTTAGATCCAAGGCTTACGCTTTCTTTTGTAACTCCATATATAGCAGTAAATTTTTTTGTCAGTCCTGAAGTTCTCCCAGAACCCTTCTCAGTCTCTACTCCAGTTGGTGACCCAGTTATAGCTAGACGAGTATACAGAAATTGCCCTAGCACAGTTCCCCAGCAAGTCACCTCAGCAGATCTTGTAGAGTTAGAAATGGTATATTTTGATATCATTCTAGGCATGGATTAGTTACATTCATGTTATGCCTCAGTCGATTGTAGAACTAGGATCGTTTGGTTTTAGTTTCCAAATGAGCCAGTCATAGAATGAAAGGGTAATAACTCAGTGCCTGTAGGTCATTTCATCTCCTACCTTAAGGCTAGAAAAATAATTTCCAAAGGGTATATCTATCATCTTGTTCGGGTCAAGGATTCAAACTCCAAAATCCCAACTCTTGAGTCAGTTCCATTAGTAAGTGAGTTTCCAAAAGTGTTCCTAGAAGATCTTCCTGGAGTCCCTCCCAAAAGGGAAATCGAATTCGGTATAGATCTCCTTCCAGATACCCATCCTATTTCGATTCCTCCTTACAGAATGGCTCCATCTGAGCTTAGGGAATTGAAAGAAAAGTTGAAACACCTTCTAGATAAGGGCTTCATCAAACCCACCATCTCTCCATGGGGTGCTCCAGTATTGTTCGTGCATAAGAAAGACAGTTCTCTCAGGATGTGCATCGGCTACCGTCAGTTGAACAAAGTCACAATCAAGAATAAATATCCTATCCCCAGGATTGATGACTTGTTTGACCAACTTCAGGGTGCTAGTTGCTTCTCTAAAATAGACCTCAGGTCCGACTATCATCAGCTTAGAGTTTGAGATAATAACATCCCAAAGAAACCTTCAGGACTCGGTATGGTCACTAAGAATTTGTCGTTATGTCATTTGGACTAACCAATGCTCCTACAGCTTTCATGGATTTAATGAACAGGGTGTTCAAACAGTATTTGAACTTGTTCATCATTGTCTTTATTGATGATATCCTTATTTATTCCCGGAATGAGGAAGAGCATGTGACTCATCTGAGGGTTGTCCTGTAAACTCTCAAAGATCGCCAGCTATTTGCTAAGTTCAACAAATGTGAATTTTGGTTGTAGTTTGTCGCTTTCCTTGGTCATGTGGTATACAACGAAGGGATCCGAGTGGATTCTCAAAAAATTGAGGCAGTAATGTACTGTCCTAGACCCACCTCTCCGACTGATATCAGAATTTTTTTGGATTTGGCTGGTTACTATAGGAGGTTTGTTGAAGGTTTTTCATCCATAGCTGCCCCATTGACCAAGTTGACTCAGAAGAAGGTCAAGTTTCAATGGTCAGATGAGTGTGAGAAAAGTTTCTTAGAACTGAAGACCAGGTTGACTACAACTCCGGTCTTGACTCTACCAGAGGGTTTATATGGTTATGTCATTTATTGCGATATGTCCAGGGTCGGCCTAGGTTATGTTTTAATGCAGCAGGTTAAGGTCATAGCTTATGCTTCCAGACAACTTAAGGTCCATGAGAAGAACTACCCGACTCATGACCTCAAGTTTGCAGCAGTTATGTTTGTCCTAAAGATTTGGAAGCACTACTTGTATAGTGTTCATATTGATGTGTTCACAAATCACAAGAGCCTCCAGTATATGTTCACCCAGAAAGAGTTGAATCTTTGTCAGAGGAGATGGCTTGAGTTCCTCAAAGATTATGATATGAGTATGCTCTACCATCCGGGTAAGGCCAATGTAGTGACTGATGCTCTTAGCAGATTGTCTATGGGTAGCGTGTCACATGTTGAGGAAGAGAAAAAGGAATTAGTTAGAGATTTTCACCAGCTTGCTCGCTTAGGAGTTTGCCTTATGGACACGTCAGATGGTGGTGTGATAGTCCAGAATGGGTCAAGATCTTTATTGGTAGCGAAGGTTAAAGAGAAACAGGATAGTGATCCTTTATTGCTCCAGTTGAAAGGTGCAGTTCATCAGCAAAGAGTAGAGATTTTATCCCAAGGGGGAGACGGTGTGCTTCGCTACCAGGGCCACTTATGTGTTTCTAAGGTGGGTGAGTTGAGGCAGCAGATCCTTATAGAAGCCCATAATTCTAGATATTCCATTCATCCGGGTGCCACTAAGATGTACCGTGATCTATGGGAAGTCTATTGGTGGAACGACATGAAGAGGGACATCGCAGATTTTATGGCTAAGTGTCCCAACTGTCAGCAGGTTAAAGTAGAACATCAGAAACTAGGAGGTGTGACTCAGGAGATGAGCATTCCTACTTGGAAGTGGGAAGTGGTCAACATGGATTTCATTACGATTTTACCTCGTACTCACAGACAGCATGACTTCATTTGGGTGATAGTGGACAGAGTCACTAAGTCAGCTTACTTATTGGCTGTCAAGACTACAAACTCCGCGGAGTACTACGCCAGACTCTGCATCAGTGAGATAGTCAGGTTGTATAGGGTTCCCTTGTTTATCATCTCAGATAGAGGTCCTCAGTTCACATCTTATTTCTGGAGATCATTTCATAAAGGTCTTGGTACTCAGGTGAAACTCAGTACAACAGTTCATCCACAAACGGATGGTCAGGCAGAGCGTACCATTCAGACCTTAAAATACATGTTGAGGGCTTGCGTGATCGATTTCAAGGGTAGTTGGGATAATCACCTACCTCTCATAGAGTTAGCCTACAATAACAGTTTTTCCTCCAGTATTCAGATGACCCCATATGAGGCACTTTATGGGCGTAGATGCAGATCACCGGTTGGTTGGTTTGAAGTAGGTAAAACAACCTTGGTTGGACCAGATTTAGTTCATGAGGCTATGGATAAAGTTTAGCTCATCATAGAGAGATTGAAAACAACTCAGAGTCGTCAGAAGTCCTATGCAGATGTGAGGAGAAGGGACTTAGAATTCAAAATCGATGTTTGGGTTTCCCTAAAAGTATCACCCATGAAGGGAGTGATAAGATTTGGGAAGAAAGGGAAGATCAGTTCCAGATATGTAGGCCCTTACAGAATCTTGAAAAGGATTGGTAATGTGGCTTACGAGTTAGAGTTGCCAGCAGAACTAGAATCGGTTCATCCGGTCTTTCACATATCCTTGTTGAAGAAGTGTGTGAGTGATTCGGCATCGATAGTACCTTTAGAGAGTGTGGCTGTGAAGGATAGCCTCACCTATGAGAAGGTTCCAGTTGAGATTCTTAACCGTCAAGTTTGTAGGTTGAGAAATAAGAAAGTCATTTCAATAAAAGTTCTGTGGAGGAATCAGTCCGTAGAGGAAGCTACTTGGGAAGCAGAAGCAACCATGATAGCTAAGTATTCTCATCTCTTTCCTTCTGACCCAGTTTCAGTTTGAGGTAATAGTTCCTCTCCAGTCTTTCAGTTTCCTCTCATTCATGTAAGTTTCAGAAACATGTTTTCCCAGTTATTCCAGTATTTTCAGCATGCTTTCATGTACTTAGAACTAGACTCAGTCAGATATTAGCTTCTAGAATTCAATTGGTAGGGATTGCAACTCTTTTTCTCCAAACTCAGCTTAGTTAGTCATCATTCGAGGATGAATTATCCCAAGGGGAAGATATTGTAACACCCCAGAATTTAGACCAACTTAAAAAACCCAGAACTCAACAAAACTTAAGAAAATTTCATCCCCTGTCAAGCCCCACGGGATGACCCACAGGCGTCATGGACACGATGGACCATCAGAGGTCCCCATAGGAAAGGGGCAGAGACTCAGTCCAAGCCGACTCCAGCCAAACGGGGGACCCGATGGGCTTCGGAGGTCCGACAGGCCGTCGAGCAGCCCGTGAGAAGGAGCCAGTGCCCCAGTCCCAGCCTCCCTTGCCCCAACGGGCAAATCGCCATGGGCGTCGCCGATGCGATAGGCTGTGGGTCTGCCCATGGGAATGGTCCAGAGGTCCATCCAGGTCTGCCCCATCCTGATGCCCTGGCCGATGGGCCATCGCAGGTCCGACGCCCATCGGGCAGCCCATTCAACGGTGAGTTTTTTTTGAAATTTTCAGTTTAAGTTGGGGGCATTTTGGTCTTTTTTCAATTCTTTTCACTCCGATCCTAAGTCATTTTGGGAGTATTTAAAAGGTTTTTAACTCTATTTTCCCTCATTACTCCTAAATCATTCGACACTTAGCAACATCAGACAAAAACAAAACGCTTTCTCTCAAGAACAAAGCATAGGATTTCCTCCAAGTTTCTTCCCAAAATCCAAAGGTTCAACCATAGAATCTTCCTCTATGTATGTGGGATTTTACTAGTGAGTTTCTTTCACTCACCAGGTCCCTAGAACTCAATCAATTGCTGCAATTTCTCTATGATTACTTAGACCTAGGGTATAATTCCTAGAGATCTCCTTACTATTCAGATGCTATAACTTATATGATACTTAGTTCATGTTATTGGAGAATTAGCATAGTTTCATGTATAGAACTCAGAAACCCTAGCTTGCGTTAATTTCAGTATTTCATAAATTATGCTTGCTAGGCAGATTAGTCAGACAATCATGCTTCAGAATTCAAATGCCATATCGTTCAGTATATGTATGTTGCATTCTCAGATTTTATCAGTGTTTTGAGCTATCCAGTATTACAGTTGCATCTTTAGCTTTATATTCAGTTGTGAGTAAACTTAGCAACGAGCGGACGAAGGGATGAAGGCTCACTGCCAGTTTAGGCTGAGACCTTTAGCAGCAATCCCTAAGTCCCAGAACTATGACGTCACCATAGGTTCTAAAGGGGTCACCCGTCAGATTAGGCCTGACACCCTTGTCCCTTGTGGACATCAGTTTAGTGGGTCCACGTCAGACTTGGTCGTACTCTTGGCAAGATATGAATACCCTTCCATCCAGGGTTACAGGTTGTCCCCATAGTTAGCTCAACTTGGGGTATGTCGGTTAATAGTATCTCCCACAATTAGACTCATGTTGCATTGACCTTATATTCAGTTACTCAGTTCAGCATGTGATATACTCATGATATTTATTTGTTCATTACATCTCAGCTTACTTCTCAGTTTATGCTTCAGTATATATGTTTCCATGTTCAGTTGTTATGTTGTTCAGCTTAGTTCATATCCCGCATGCTCAGTACATTCAAATTACTGACACATAATTTTGTGCTACATCATTTTATGATGTAGGTTCGGGCGCTCAGTATCTAGATCGCGCTTAGATCGATTTCCAGTTCGTACTCAGCAGCTGCAGTGGTGAGTCCTCTTAGTTCGAGGATGATAGACATGCTATACCTTTCAGTCTTCTTTAATCAATTTTCAGATTATTAGAGTTAGCTGAGGGCATGTACCAACAACTCGCATCAGTTAGAGACTTTCAGATATAGTCTAGATTCAGCTTGAGTTGATAGTGTTGTTCATCAGTTATGACTACACTCTTATATATTTTATATTCAAAATGTTTGTTTTGGGCTTTCCCCACTTCAGTTCTTAAACTGTTTTCAGCTTTCGCACAGTATAAGCTTTTAATACAAATTGTTTAGATATGTCAGACCATGGGTTAGCTTGGGGTCACTTGTGACTCTAAGCACCGTGTTGCATCTAGTGGGTAGCCTCGGGGAGTGACAACCATCGACCTTGAATTAACTTGAGTCTAGAGTAAAAAGTTATCATCATTTTACTAACTGTGTTTGTCTGTCAAAATGACAGACAACAATCATGAGAGGCATCTACGACTCATAGATCAAACCATGACCCACGGTTTGCCTCCGTGAAACTGAACCTGCAGATCAGTTTTTGGCTTGAGATTCACGAGGTTTATCCATGGCTCATGGATCAAACCACAGACCATGGTTTTACCCCATGGAAATCAGTCTAGAGGCCTGGAAAATGCCAAAAAACTAGGACCCTAATTCCACGGGCCGTGGTTTATGCCCGTGGAACCCTGTGTTAAATTTTTTTTAGCAGCCATTTATTTAAGTACCCTAGGGGTATTTTAGACTTTTCCTTACCCTCGAACCCCTACCCCACATCTTTAAACTCCAATATAGGTTAGTTTCTTTGTTTTTTCTCCTCTCATTCTTACGATGAAACTTCAGAACAACAAAAAGGTTTTCTCAAAGAAGCAAAAACCTAGAGTTCATCCTCAAGATCAAATCCTCCAAGTTTAGTTCAAGATTCTCCATTAAACATGTATGTGAGATTTCAATTAGGGTTTTCTTTTACCCTCATGCCTAAAGTTTTAGATTTCAATATGATTTTACAAGTTATGATTCTAGGATTCTTACCCAAACATGTGTTTCACTATGAATTTAATTTCTTGATGATTCTACATAACTACTACCCTTGTTAGAATGATTTTAACATGAATTCTTGCAAATAGATTTCAAAACCCAAGATTTTTAGGAAGAGCAAGTTTTGGCCTAATTTTATAATATTTTCTCAGAATCTAACTTTTCCTTCAGAATTCAGTTCAGCTTGTCAGCATTTAGTCTAAATAAGTTTAAGTTTCCTCATGATGATTTTTGACCATGGATTTTATCCTCAAACCCTCAGCATGTTGTTTAACCCATGACTTTGAACTATGATTTTGAATTGCATATTTTTTTTCAGATTCTAGAATTGTTAATAGTAATTCAATTTCTTGGGATGGTGGGTTATGAACACCCGATTGGTTTATGTTTCATGCATTTTCAGATAAATGCCCAGTTATTCAAAATTATATAATTTAAATACTTTCAGTCTTAGTATTCTTTTGCATTCTCAGAAAGTCAGTTTTTTGAGCTATCCAGTATGTCAATTTACTTATATATTCAGTTGGGAGTAGTACTTAGCACCGAGTGAATGCGGGAATGAAGGCTCAATCGTCAGTTTAGTCTGAGACCTTTAGTAGAAGTCCCCAAGTCCAAGATCTACGGTGCCACCGTAGGTTCTAAAGGATCACCCATCAGATCAGGCTTGACACTTTAGTCTTTTGTGGACATTAGATTAGTGGATCCATGTCAGCCAATATTTGTACCCTTGGCAAGGTATGAACATCCTCCCAGCCAGGGTTATAGGTTGGCCATATAGTTAGCTCAGCTTAGGGTATGTCGATTAATAATAGCTCCCACAGTTCAGATTCAGTTATTGCATGACCTTGTAGTAAGTTATTCAGTCCAGTATTATTTAGTTGCATGTTCTCTACTAGGTCATTGTATCAGTTCACTTATTTCAGTATTTTCAGCATGCTCAGGAGAAGAAACTCCTCTAAGAATTTACTTTAGACGTGACTTTTGGCATGACTCATGGTTTTCAGCTCAGTTGTACTAATTCATGACTTACAAACATAACTCATATTTTTAGTCTATGGATCTCCAAGTAACAGTTTTGCGTATTCTTAAATATCATGATCTCACAGTTATAGTTCAGAAACATGATTTACGCCTTCTTCGGCAAAAGAGCTTATATTCTGCAGTTTGACTTATGCATTCTCAGACATCTATACTTAATCCAGTTTTAGTTATGTTTTCAGTATATACATGTTCTCTCATGATTTCAAAGTTAGTGCATTATTTCACATGCTCAGTACATGCAAAGTATTGACTGCATACTTGCCTTGCACTACATCATTTCATGATATATGTTTCAATGCTAGATCCCAGGATCATGGCCAAATAGTTCACAGCTTCCAGTCAGAAGGGAATGAGTACTCCTTATTCGGGAACTCCAGTCAGTTAGTAGTCATAGTAGTTTATTTCAGTTTTTATACATTGATAAGAGATAGTTGGGGGTCATGTATCGGCTAACTATAGTCAGTGTTAGTAGAGGATTCATAGATATTCAGTTAGTTGGTTGTATCGGTATTCAAATGACTTTGTATTTGATTTTATGAAAGTTCATTTTATCACAGTATGTTTCAAGAGCTCAGCACACATTGCATCTTCTGCATAATATTTTTCAGTTTATATGTTTCTATTCAGTTGCTCATGAATTATGCCAACATGAAGGGTTAACTTGAGGCTACTTGTGATTCTAGGTCCTGTATTACGTCCAGAGTGTAGGCTCGGGGTGTGGCAATATGTCCTCATCTCCTTTTGTCTGAAGGGATTTTTCAATCCTCTTACATTCCAAATAATTAGTTAATTGTTTAAGTTGTTTTTTCCTCCTATCATGAGGCCTCCCTAGCTCCTCATTTCCCATCACATCTTTGAACAGTAATGAGAAGGAGTTCCTCACTTTTGTACAACTAATTTTAAAGGTCTATGGAGTACTAATCTGCAATAGTTCAGCATAAGACATTGGTGTATGTTGATGCTTATCTCCCATAGTAGCACTCCTTCTAGAGGTAATTGAAGCACATGTGGTTTGTCAATAGTAGTATGTAATTGCTCCTTGTTGCTGGTCATATCTGCCAGGATAGTCTTTTTCCCTTATCAACCTCCACTAACTTAGCATGGGCAAACACATTATGTTGAGCAGGTTTAGATACCCATTGTTGCACATGTTTTCTCCTTCCTCCCCCCGTATTATCCCCTACCTCTTGACCTCTCCTTCTCTGGGGTTGGACATATCTACTATATTCTATTTTGAACACATGCCCAAATTTAGCACACTTTGGACAGAAAAGTGACTTCCAATCATATTCAACTTTTTGAGTAAAGTTCCTACCATTAGGCTCAACAATGTCTATCTCATGAAGTAATGGTTGGGTCACATTGATATCCATCAACACTCTAGCATATGTGACTCTCTTTTACTTGGTCATACATTTATTCACAAAGAGATGGTTCCTCAATCTGCTTGCAATCTTACTTAATAACTTAGTACTCAAAAGTAGAGTGGCAAGTTAGGAAGCCTCACCCATAATGGCATAGTTTGAGATAGTTCATGTTTGAAGTCAAACCCCTTCGTCCAGATCATAAGTATGAGGGGTCAACTATTAAGGGTATAAGGTCCTGCAAAAAGGATCTCGTCCCTATCACGTTAACTGTGAAATTTTGCAACATAGAACCCATCATCATGAAGATATATGTTAGGTTTATCAACAAAGTTCCAGTATCTAGTGATAAAATTGTTCATGTAGTTGAAGACAATAGTCTCCTTGATGGTATAAATCACCAATGCACTCTTCCATTCCTTGATTTTAAGTTCAATTTTTGGGGACTCCAGCACAACCATTTGCTTCCCCTCAATAACTTGGGTGGGGGGAGGGGGGATATAAATGATAAAGGCATACCAGCATTAACTGTGCGATTGTGTTTAAAGAGCCCCGATCATATCCTCTCCTCCACCACTGTAGGCTCCTCCCCTAGATTAAGTTGTTGCATAGTGCCTAGTGGCGGATAAGGAGTAGTCTCCTCTTGGGTTTTCTGGTTCGTCATATTTGTTTCCTCGTTCCCATAGCTCGTCGATCCAATTTCAATGATCGACTTACCCACACTACTCCATTCGGACATAGGCATCACTCTGCTTCCCAATTTTATCACTATTTCATTGCCAGATCTCAACACAATTCCATTGGTTTGAACCTCCCCATTTGGGGTTTTGACTATAGCTACTATTTCCCTCCCACCGCTATCAGTTGGTGTTTGAGTATCACCTAGAGGGCTCCCTTTCCAGTTTTCAATGGCCTTCCTCGATCTCTCTTTGCCATTTTAATTAAGGTTGGTGCATGTTAGCAGGGAGTGCTAATCGTATGCCGAGAGAAACGCTATATCTTAGTTTTTATAACTGATATTTTAATTACAAAGACCAAATAACATTTTTTCTTTTGGGAGACCAAATTATTTGTACATCAGACTGAGCTAAAGTATAAATTACAGGTTTGATTAAATCCAAAAATCTTAATTCAAATTTATATTTATTTTGGGGATTTATTAAATTTATATAAATTATTAATTTCAAATAATTAATTAAAAAAAAGCATAAAATGTTACACGCATAAATTCCAAATTCTACCAGAATAGGCTGTACAACTGTCCTACCAAAAAAAAAGGCTGTACCACTGTAGTACTTTACACGACCATTTTGCTATTGTTTTTCCACGTCACATATTATTTTTGATCTCCATAGTATTTTCCTTTTCCTGTGGGAGCAATAAGTGCCCAAGAAAAACACTCATCTAGAAGACCAACGCAATATCCGGGAGAAATGAATTTTTTAATTATTTTTATAAATTCAGTTTTTTAAATCTTTTTCACGAGAAAGCTTTTAAACACACAAAAAATCTTTTATTTTTAAATGTAAGAGATTCAAAAAGATCATTTTTCTTTATTCAAATTATAAGTGGATAATTTTTTTTATTTCCTCCAATAAAATAAGATCCTTTTAGCAAGAAATGGACGGTCCAATAATAGTAGTAGTATCAGGATTTCAGTATTAACTGCCAATTTTTGTCATCAAATCAAAGTGACTAAAAGGAATATGCTTCGTATAATTAGCTACAAATCCATTTCTTTCCCCTTCAAACTCTTCAACCTTTTCCTCCTCTTCTTCTTAATTAAAAAAAAAAAAGTAATCCAAAATTCAACAATGGCAAAGTCCGGTAGCATTCTTACGACTGCGGCTATTTTGTCTTTGACGGTCTTTTTTATGTCAGTGACTGTCAGGGCAAGAGTGGTTCCAATTCATCCTTACTTGAAAGTTGAAGAGAGACTCATTTCTCAACTCTATGATACTTCCAACTATGGTTTTCTTCAAATTGACAATGGCTTGGCTCGAACTCCTCAAATGGGGTGCCTTATTTTCAACTCCTCTTCCCTCTGCTTGTTTGCTTCTTCTTATGTTTCCTCGTCTGTTTTTTCTTTTTCTATAAAAAAATAGAATCGTGATGTCCACTGTAATTCAGTTTGTTCGTAATTCTTCTGTCTGTTGAAGCCAATCTTTCAACTTTCAGAAAAAAAAATTGAACTAATCTAATGGTTAATTTACATATATTCTTGTTATTTGAAATAGATGTTTATTTTACCATTGTTGGCCGGTAAAATAATGCGATTGACTCTCTAATCTTCCCTAGTGTTTTTTCTTTGACCCTTGTAAGCTCACTAGCTCAGGCACTTGTTTGCATTCATGTATTTTACATCCCTTTTTCAACATGACCAGAGAAAAGTCAAAGCTATATCTCTATTTATGTGGCTGATTTTGTGTTTTTTTAAAAGCAGTAAAGGTTTAGGAAATGATGGAGTACCTGGAATATTTTTGTGTTTTGCCGTGTAGTTTCTTTATTTGGTTACCCTTACTTTTAACCTTCTCTCGACAATTGTGGCAAATTTGTACTACTTTGTGCTTGTACACAATATTGATATGTTAAAAGTTAGAACTTTATAGTAATGTGATTAATCATATTTATGGAACAGATGGAGTACCTGGAATTTTTTTGCCTGCAATATAAATGAAACAGTCATCAAGGAAACAGGTAATGCTCCAAGCGTCATACTCTTGTTTTGATAGATGCTTAAGAATATGAGACAACAACAAACATACTCAGTGTAATCCCACAAGTGAGTGCTTGAGAATATGAGAGCCTTTATTAAACACCCCTCCTTTAACTAGTCTTTGAGATTCCAGGTCCTTCCCCTCCCTCCCCCCAAAAAAGCAACAGCAAGATCCTCCAACAAGCCAAAAAGAAAAGAAGTTACATGGCTGCCGAGGAGAATTTCATTTATTACGTGCATTAATAAACAGTTTCTTTGATATCCTTTTCTTAGAGGTTCATGCCAGTTAAAATGAGTTTCCATACTTTTCATGTCTGGATTTCCATTCGATATCTTGTACTCTTGTCCCGGGGAGAGAATACTTCAGGATTGAAGGTTTTCATTAATTTGGATTGCTTGGAGAGGGAGGGAAGGAAGTTTCTTCAACTGTTTGGGAAGTCTTGACCATGCTACTTTCTGATGCTGTTTTTGGGGTGGAGTGGGGTGTTAAAATTGTTAATTGTTTATTAGCTCACATGAAAGTGTTGTTTGGCAGCTGATGCACTCATCTTAACTGGTTTGGCTAGCCTGGGTTATACTTATGTCAACATTGGTAAGCATGTGAAGAACTTAGATTGTCTTTGCTTTTAAGATTTGCATCTTGACATTTCAATATGCTTTCTCCTTGGTAGACGATTGTTGGTCCAGATTGACACGAAATTTGAAGGTGCGTCTACATTTCTAAGCCATGATGTCATTCCTGAACATCTTGCTTTCTTCTTCTTTTATAACGGTGGTGTCCAGACCAGCTAGTATGCACCTCGACTCTTCCACCGGGAACCTTCATTTCTGAACGTTTTTAGAACTTTGGTTCAGAAAGAGCAAACTGATTTCCTAATTTAGACTGGCTGATTTTTGCCTAGAACTCTTGTTCAACTTTCATTTTCAGCCATTTGTGGATGTGTGAGATGCTTATCATCTGCCAATCCTTGTGCAGGGTGAAATGATTCCTGACCCAAAAACTTTTCCCTCTGGAATTAAAGCTCTAGCTGATTATGTGCACTCAAAGGGACTAAAACTTGGTGTCTATTCTGATGCTGGGTAGGACATATCCCCAATACCTGGTCTGATTATCTTTCAACTATGCCAATGTTAGATGAAATACATGTTCTTGTCTGGAGTAAAGTGATTGTGCATTCTCCTATTTCTCACTGTTTATTACTTGGATCATGTAGGGCTTTTACATGTCAAGTTCGGCCAGGTTCACTCTTTCATGAAAAAAATGATGCAGAACTTTGGGCATCTTGGGTTAGTTTGTCCTTTTTGTTTCATCAATCCCATTTTTTCAATAATTCTCTCCCAACTTATTGATAAACACAATAATGACCATCTCAGAATGGAGTTACATATACATATGGTAATAAATGTTAACAGAAGAATCTCTTCTTCGTCTTTTTCTTGTTTTTCTTTTCTGTTTGATATTCTAGCCTTTTCCATTTGTTGTCCAAGAGCCTTAGAGCATAACCGGTTGTTTTCAGAGAGACTTAGAGCATAACGCCAAAAAAGAATTATATGAATTCAAGGAAATAATTGGCTTTGCTTATGCAAAAAAATAAATAAAGAAAGAAGCTATACAGTTGCATATTTTGATTGAATCACTAGCTAATACTATACATGGTAATACAGTTTTCTCACTTGTTAATATGTTAGTGATGGCGTTGCTTTCATTTATTTCCTTTAGTGTGGTAGATGCTTTACTTTGCATTCGCTAACTAATATTCTGATTGTTCAACTACACAGGGTGTTGACTATTTGAAGTACGACAACTGCTTCAATCTAGGCCTCCCACCACAAAAAAGGTTCAACTCTTAGTCAGTGAGGTTTAACTTAATTGACTTTAGGTTTATAATTAGATCTGAATACTAAGACGTTGTTTCCAGATACCCACCCATGCGTGATGCCCTTAATGCTACTGGACGAACTATATTTTACGCACTTTGTGAATGGTAACTTCGTGGCACTTTCTTTGATTTGTACTGGAGTTCTTAACCAGCATCTTGAGATCTTTCTTGGTTCTTTTGTTTTCAAAATTGGCAGGGGCATTGATGACCCTGCCTTATGGGCAGGAAAAATTGGAAACAGTTGGCGTACAACAGATGACATCAATGATACATGGACAAGGTTCTAAATTACTGCATTTTTATTTGATTATTGTATAAGGAAGCAAGATAAATTTCATCACCTTGTTTTTGTTATTTATTATGGTAAATAAAGATATTTATATATGTATGTATGACCTTCGAAACTTAGAAGATTTTGATTGTAGCTCTACTCTAAGTACAAAACCATAGCTGGATTCTTATAAATATGCAAGCTTAATTTAATAGTAAGACAACTCTTTTTCTGTGCCTACCACTTAGTTTTTTGCTTTTTCTGAAATGTTTACTTAGCTCTAATAAGCATCATACTGACAGATATCTTTTATTTATTTACTTTTTTAGCATGACAACTATTGCTGATATCAATAACAAGTGGGCCTCCTATGCTGGACCCGGTGGATGGAACGGTAGGTGATGATCCTGATTGTTTAGATTTTTAAGCATGGTTGAGACTGAAGTTAACTCTATATATCTTCTGACAGATCCTGATATGTTAGAAGTTGGAAATGGGGGCATGAATTACCACGAGTACAAAGGGCACTTTAGCATCTGGGCTCTGATGAAGGCAACTCATAATTACGTTTTTGATTCCTCTCTTGTTTTTTCTTTTTGATTGTCTGACAGGCTACTTTGTGTCCAGTACCTTTTCAAAACAATTTCTTCTGAACGACAACAAATTTGTGATGCAACCATCCTTCAGTGAAATTGCTTGCTGGTTTAAATGGTGTATGTGTATGTTTTGGTAATCCTTGTATAAACAGGAATAAGAATAGGGAGATGAATGTGGTCAATAGGGACTACATATTTTCTTCAGAAAAAAAGGGGGAAAACAGTGTTTGGAAGTTTTAATGTGTATTTGTCATTACTAGTCCATCCTACTCCATGTGTATTTATTCTCTCCTTCTTTTCAAACACTTGCCATGTTCTGATACATATATGAGAAAAAATGGTCTGTTTATGTTGGCTATTCATGGAAAGAAACATTGCCTTTGTGTGCTTCAATACTCATACTTCATGAACTGACTTTATGCTTCGATTTGTAGGCTCCGCTTATAATTGGTTGTGATGTCAGAAACATCACTGCTGAAACTTTAGAAATTCTTTCCAATAAAGAGGTTATTGCTGTTGACCAAGGTAAAGAGCTTTATATTCCAATAACCCCTTCTCTACCCTTTTTTTTTTCAAGTGAGGAGGTCATACTCTGTATCTTTGGATCTTATCTGGTTGTTTCACAGAGATGCCCATTTTCTCCTTTTACTCACGGTGTGCATATGGTTTTGAATTTTTGATACAAAATAATTTATGAAAGGTAACTTCTTCACTTTTACAGATTCACTTGGCGTTCAGGGTAGGAGAGTTTATGCTTCCGGACCAGATGGTTGCCAGCAGGTCTAGTTGCACCTTGTTTCTCATTTATCCTCTCTAATTATCTACATTCTACAGTTAGCATCTTTTGCTTTTTCAGGAAACAATGATAATCTCTTAGAAAGCTACTTATTTCAGTATCTGATATATGATGAAGAGCTCCTTGTATGGGGTGTTTACAGTTTAAACACAAGACTTACTTTGATGCTTTCCCAGAATAAAGTGACCTTACTGTTGAACACTTGTTTTTCTTGAAAAATTAAGCTAAAGGATTACGAGAATTTGATTGATAAGTTGCCCACCTATTAATTCCTGAAGAATAAAATATCATATAGAGAGGTAGATGCTGACAATAATTACAAAAAGAAAAAAATATATAAACTGAGAGGATGAGATGAAGGGGAGCCTTGGAGTAACTAGTGAAATTGTTGTCATGTGACAAGGAGGTCACGGGTTCAAGCCGTGGAAACAGCCTCTTGCAGAAATGCAAGGTAAGACTGCATACAATAAAACCTTGTGGTTCAGCTCTTCCCCGGACCCGGTGCATACCGGGAGCTTTAATGCACCGGGATGCCCTTTTTCTTAAACAAAGAGGATGAGATAAAGAAGTATCTAGGGATTTCGCTCCCCTAGCACCTATGTGGACCGTTTGGAGAGAGACGAATAGGAGAGCTTTTGAGGGAGTAGAGAAAGATTTTGTACAATTAAGGAATGACCTCTTTTCCTTTTTTCTTTTTGTACATCCATGAGGTTCCTATTTGTATAGATGATTAGGTGTCTTTAGTAGAAAACCATGTCTTTATTGTAAAGTTTTCTATTTTTTGGTATAATTCTTGTATATGAGTATGTTATTCCCTTTCTTTAATGAATTATTACCTTATAGGAAAGAAAGGAGCATCTACCAGCTCAAGGGAATCCAAGTAGCCCTTCCATTGAGCATAAGATCGAACTGCTTTTTACCTGGATAAGGCGATAAGCATCCCTCTGATATGTAACTTTTACTAAAGTTTTTCCTAGCCCTAGATGCAACTTAACTGCAAGAAGTGTATCCATATGCTATCATCACCTCGGCTTATAACCCCGAGTTTGACTCATTATTCCATCAGCTAAAAGATACATCCTTTTTTCTCGACATATTGGAATTTTGTTTTGATGTGGAGTTTTCTCAATGTAACAAGAACTTCCATTCTCTTGGGTAGATGAGTTTGCAACGCGATCACAAAGATGATTGGGTGCTTATGTAAAGAACCATAGTTTTGCCTAATTTCGTTACTAGTTCCCTATGTTATTCAAGTGACAAGGCAGCCACTAAGAGATTTACTACCCACATGTTGAACCGATTAGCCAAGATGGCGTTTGCTTGCACAATATCATATAGGATTTGCCCAAAAAATTCTGTCATAAGTAGTTCTTTTCATTGTTATTATTATTATTATTATTATTATTATTATTATTATTATTATTATTATTACTACTATTAGTATTATTGTTATTGTTATTGTTATTATTATTATTGTTATTATTATTATGTTGTTATTGTTATTAACAATAAAACTAGTTATTATCCTCATAATAATGAATGCGATCATTTGATTGGGCGGGTTATAAAGTATTAGGATAGCCCCTCAACTAATTTGGATTAGGCATACTTGTGAATGTATAATTGTTGTGGTTACTATTATTATTATTATTATTATTATTATTATTGTTGAGATGCATTTGGATGTATTTTCCTTTTCCTTTGGGGGAGACAGAATGGGTTTGAGGGGTTTAAACTTTGTTGTGCTCTACCAATCTGATACTATCTATTATTGTTTTTAATTTTATATTCAGCTTTGGGCCGGTCCATTGTCTGGAAACCGTATGGCTATGGTACTCTGGAACAGATGTTCAAAAGCTGCAACTATTACTGCTAAATGGGGTGCCATTGGACTAGAACCCTCTATTAGCGTCTCTGTGAGAGACTTGTGGAAGGTGAGTTGGAATGGTGTATAGCCAGCTTTATATCAACCACTGCTAACTCCTTTTGGTTGAAATAGAGGTTACCGTCTCTTTTTGACAACTTGTAACCTCCGGATCTCTTGTGACTTAATTTTTTGTTGATACATCTAAATTTAGTTAGCATCATTTCTTTGACTCAGCGTACTGGCTTCTTTTGTCTATGTTTGTGGATCTTCTGTCCTTGAAATATATTCATTATTCCAAAAGTTTACTCTGATCGCATTTCTATGTCGATTTTGCAGCATGAAGTTGTTTCAGAGAACACAGTGGGCTCTTTTAGTGCCCGGGTTGATGCTCATGGCTGTGAAATGTACATTTTAACTCCACAGAGAGCAACTCGATCTTCTATATGATTGAAGTGTAAGAGGAGTTCACGGCTTGTACAACCTCAATAGTAGGCTTCCTTGTTATCTTTCTGATCTGTATCTGTGCCCACTGTTCTCTTCATGGTCTAATATATTACTAGTTCCCTTTGAACTTGTAATCTAGTTGGTCGACTTTGTAAAATGCTCTGCACATGAATAAAACTTTTTATGTTACTGAAAGTATTTCTGGAAATAGATTTCTTCTTCTGCTGTTGTGGTTTATATGGGATATTCATTTCAACCCATTCAATTAGCATAGGCAGTATGCAGCAGGGGATTGTTCAACTTTGATCTCATAAGTTTCTATAATGTAACTCCAAGTTTCATGTTTTAATGGATGATCATGCCCAAAACTCTTCCCAAAAGTGATAAACCGTCGTTGCAAATATAATCCAGCTTTTCTTTGTGACCGGAGTAGATCCCATGGAGAACTATTCTAGTTACTTTTTATATCACCAAGAATATCAATTTAATAAACTTCTCGAGGTATAATAAATTAAAATTTTTGTATTAACGAACAAAAATAAAAAATGAAAACAATACTATTTAAATAACCAAGTGATTGATGAATTTCTTTCAAGTGTAAAAGGCCCAAGATGATGATTTCACCAAATGTTGAGACAAACTCTGAATGTGTCAACACTATAATCTTGTCGGATTAATATCTATTGATCATTTTTTTAAATTAACTTATAGGTCCGAAGACAGACTTTATTAATAATAATCAAAAGAAATGGCCAAAGGCCTGAAAAAATAAGACAAAAATCGACCTGGCCCAAAACACGATCCAAAAAAGGAAAATAAAAAAGTTTCCTAATCTATACAAGTATCTGAACATTGTTGATGAGTATCTAATACTCTTTCTTTTGAATCGTCGCCATCGCCTCAAGATGTTGTCGCAGTGTTATTGGTGGAATTCACCGCTGTTTTGGCTTTTCCTGTGGATCATCTTCAAGCTCGAGCCATGAAATTCTCGGTGAAAGCTCTGTCTATCACCTTCACTGTTACCTGGTAAGTATCCTTCTTCTTTCTCTCTTGTTTTGTGCAATTGGAGGACTGATTCCTCTTTTTCTTCCTCAGGTGGTCGGGGTTTATCCTCAAGGGACTGGAGAAAAGTGATTGTATCACTTAGATCTTGAAACCCTGGTATGAGTATCCCGTCTCTTTTGTGTTTTCTTTTTCTCTTCAAATCATCCTTCATGTGTTTCTTACCTTTTGCTCTCCATTGCAGATGTAGATGAGTAGGAGGCATGCTCTCTTCACTGTTCTCGACTAAGTGCTTTTGCCTAAGCAAGACCTAACTATCCCTTTTTTTTGGTGAAGTTCTTGTTAACTAGAGCATGTATTCCTAGCTTATTTTAGCACAATTATAATGTCTCCTTCCAGGCGTACATTGTTTATCTTCTTGCTGTGCAATTCCTGTTTTTGAGTTACAGTAGTTCTGTAAATATTTATGCTTGTCCTATGTTTGATTCTGCTATGTGACTTGACTGCTTTCCTCTTGGTTAATCTCATTTTTATTAGCATTGTGGATTGATTTTCCTTGTTCTTATCCTTAAATTTGATATTTGTCACTTGTCCATGTTTAGATTCATCCTTGTGTTGCTTGGTAGTTCCTAAAACATATGGAATTACTTTGTTAATTGTGATTCAATCACTTAATTGGCCAATGAATCAGCCACACTGTTCCCTTCCCTTAATGTATTAATGACCTGTGAATTTAGCTGTTATAATCTTTTCCTGATATCGTTTCTCCTTTCCACCAGTTCTCATGGAACCTTTCATTGCTTCTGTATCAATTTCTTGAGACTGAGTGAATCACTCTCCATTGTGACTTCTCTCATTCCCTTTTCATGGCAAAATTCCAATGCTTCATAGATTGCTAAAGATTCATCCTCTATATTTGTAGCCATACCTATGCCCTTTGCTCTGGTATACACTAGATCACCCTTGTCATCCCTTAGAAAGAAACCATAAGAGTTCATTCCTGGATTTCCTCTGCATGCCTCATTTGTGTTGCACTTAAGCTTGTGACTATCTGGTGGTCTCCAAGTAACACTGTGATAATGTAACCTAGGCTTGTAGTCCTTGAGCTTAGCAATTATTTTCGGCCAGGTCCATGCCACCAACTTTATCCACGGGTATAATATCTTGACAAACTTCTTCACTATGTCCTGAATTTGCATCACCATTCCTGTAAAAGTGGTGTTCCCTCCATGCTTTATACTATTCCCCTCTTCCATATTGTCCAAAAAATAATAGTTGGAATTGCTATATAAATCACATGTAATTTTGGTGGTGCTTCATGTTTCCACCATGTGATTATGAGCTATTGCAGATGCATTCCCTCCATGTTAATACCTACAAAAATAACAAACTGCCTCTATAGCCTGGTGGCAATGGCGGCTGTTAGAAATAGGTGTGACATGGTTTCCTCTGCATTTGAATCATAACACCAACACTTTGATACTATGTGGATTCTCATTCTCCACAGATTGTCATCAGCAAAAATTCTCTTTTTCCACAACCTCCGCAGGAAGAAATTCACCTTGAAAGGCGGCCTTTTAGCCCAAATAAGTTCATAATCTTTCCTACACTCCTACTTCTACCTTGTCAACTTCCATGCAGACTTGACTGTGAAACTTTCTTGAGTGTTACCAATCCACCATGGTACATCATTTATGTGGTCAGTGTTTAGGGGCTTGATGTATTCTATGATGTATTATGCCATTTTTTTTGAGATCTTGGTTAGCAGCTTCTGCTTATCCCATTCTCCTGATCTGATGAAAGCTTTGACCTCTATCTCTTCATCTCTAGAAGTTTTACCTTCCACAAAATATAATGCCCCTTGTTTTGTCCAGTTATCAAACCTAAATTCTCTATTTGCTACCAGATGTTGTGTTCTACCTCCTCCCTAACTGTTATCATCTTCCTCCAAACATGAAATGCTCCACCTCCTTCCTAATATCATCTTCCTCCAAACATGAAATGCTCCAAAACCTTAGGCTATAATTGGATGAAATTTCTTGCAATATTTATTTCACATTTAAGAATTCGACCTGAAAGAGCTGGAGATTCTGGAATTTCACCAAAGCTTTGTAAGTAGAGCTTTTGACACATCATGCGGTGATCTGAATCCCATTCTCCTTCTTCTTTGGGGTAACACATATTCTCCGAGGAGATCACATATTTATTTTTAGCTCCAGCTGTATTACCCCAAAAGAATTTAGCAAATATCTTATGCAATTGATCTATTACACTTGTTGGTGGGTTCATGGCCGATAGCAGATATACTGGCATAGATTGTATAACGTGTGCTATCAGTATGTATCTATCCCAAATGATAAAAGCTTGTTTTGCCATGAATGCATTCTCTTCACCACTTTCTTGATCAAACAGTCAAAGTGGTTTTTATTTTTTCTCCCATAAAAGATAGGACATCCCAAATAGGTGAAAGAAAAATATCCCTTACTTATCCCATATAATCCCTTTATTTGGTTGCACACACCAGTAGGCACCTTTTCATGTAAATACACTAAACTCTTAAACTCTTGTCTATGTTAATCATCTGGCCAGACACTAATTAATAATTCCTCAAAACCTTCATCGTCTTTCTCATAGAAGCAAGTTGTGCCGAGCAGAACAAAAAAGTATCATCAACATATAATAAATGGTTTATCTTAGGATTCCATTTAGGAATTTCATAGCCCTTAAACTTAGGGTCTGCAAATAGTCTATTCAGGATCCTAACAAGTACCTTAACTGTAATTATAAATAGAGTAGGTGAGAGGGAATCTCCTTGCTTTAGACCTCTGGATGATTGGAAAAAACTAAATTATTGCCCATTCATTAGTACTGAGTACCAATTGTTACTGATAAGCCTCACTATAATGTCTATGATCCTTTTTGAAAATCCAAAACTCCTAAGAACATTGATGAGATATTTTCAAGATATCCTATCATATGCCTTTGCCATATCCAACTTGACCACCACATTATGTAACTTGTTTCTTCTGTTGATATTCCTGATTATCTCCTGAGCCAATAATACATTTTCTATAATGCTCTTTCATTTGACAAAACCTGTTTGATTAGTAGAAATAATTACAAGCAACACTGTCACCATCCTCTCATTCAACATTCTTGAGATGATTTTGTTGGCAAAGGTGCTTAAGCTTATTGGCCTCAAATCTCCAAAATTACTAGCCACCTCTTTTTTTGAAAATCAGATCTAAATTGGTGCGTGTGATGTATCTAGGCAACTCCTGCGCACGAAAAAATACTCTCACCATTTTAATTATATCCTCTTCTATTACACTCCAATTACTGTGAAAAAAAATTATCCTAAAAAGTCATCTGGACCACTAGAACAATCCCCATTTAAAGAGAATACAACCTGTTTCACCTCCTCCTTAGTAGGCACCCTCCCCATTTCTTCATTCTGTTATTCTATGATCAGTTTAGGGATGCTCTGCAACATAGAATAATCCCTGATTTTCTGTCTCCTTGAATTGCTCTTTGAAAACATCTAAAATTTCTTCACCAATATTCTATGTTGATGTGATTGTGTCCCCCTATTTGATCTGTATCTCTAAGATCTGCAGGTTTTTTCTTCTCCCCTTTACATAAGAGTTAAAAAATCTGATATTTCTGTCCCCATCCTTAAACACTTCATCCTAGCCTTTTATTTTTAATATTCTTCCTCTATATGAAGGTATCTTTTCAAATATTCATCTGCCTTACTGAGTGAAGATCTATTAGCCGTTATTGGAGATATCACCAGCTGTATTTTCTTAGCCTTGATCACATCCTCCGGTGCAACAATTTGCTGAAAAATATTTCCAAAAGTGCTCTTGCTCCACTGGGCTAAAGCATAATTTACTCTCTTTAACTTTGTTTGCACTATAATAAATGGAGATCCAGTGACATTCTTTCCACCCCAATTCTCTTCAACAATTTTAATTTTTTTTTGATGTTTAGTCCAGAAGTTCAAGAACTTGAATGGTATGATAACTATATCCTGAGAAGAATTGCTTATAACGTGTAGTGGAGCATGATCTGACCCTTGGCTAATCAAGTAGTGCACTTCACTGTCCGGTAACAGGTTCATGAAATCATTATTCCCAAAAACTCTATCAATTCTTTTGAAAATGCTTGCTTCCTCTATTCTTTCATTCCACTATGTGTAACAAGTCCCTGTGAATTTCAGTTCATTGAAAGCACATGAACTGAGCATAGTTCAAAATTTGCTATTTCATTTTTGTAACTGGCAAGCCCCCATCTTTTCTGATTCATCCAATATAGTGTTGAAATCACCCCCTACTAGCCATGGACTTTGAGTATTGCATGCAATGTCTTCCAAATCATCACATAGTTCCAATCTTTCTACTGCACTACACTTGGCATATACGGTAGTCACTTTGAATCTTTCACTAGATCCTTTCAGCTTAAAATTGATGGTGATTTGGTGTATAGTATTTGTTGAGCCTTCTTCTTTCCAGTTATCCTCCACAAATACCTAAATCTTTGCTAAGAAATTTGTCACGACCCCAATTATGAGTATTATGCGGGCATGTACTCTAATCTATCTAGATAGGAGAATTCTGAATCACCCAACCATAAACATGTGAAAATCTTATAAAAACAAATTCTTAAATCATTGAAATACAATTCTTACAATAATTTTTTTTGATAAAATAAAAGTATAACATCTTTCCAAAGACCTAGTCTAGACATGTACAAGAGCTTCTAATATAATGAAGGATAAAATAAAAGACATAGCTCCCACCGTAGGAATAGGATGAGCAGAAGTTGTTGATGAATACTTGCCACTTCCCACAAGAACTTCAACTTGTCATGCAATATGTCTACACCCCAAAGGATGTAGAAAGAGTAGAATCAGTACAAACATACGTACTCGTAGGTAACATCGACTGACCAGGATTAGATCATGCAACACCACATAAAATCAACAAAATAAACATGATATCTAACAATTACATTCACGCTAATTTCACAACATGGGATCTCGAACTACAACTAACTTCAACAACACAATTCAAGCCTACTCCACTATAACCCATAGGACTGATACTCCTATATCTTCGATTAGATTTAGCAATTATCTCTAACCCCTTTAACATAGTCACAAGGAGTTCCACATTACACATGTTCCCTTTTGAATTCACCCATAATACTAGTTATTTATTGATACTAAATTTCTTATCATTACGGTAGTTCTACACCCATATCCCAAGACAACCCAGCAATATTGAATTACATACAATATTTAAGTCATATGGTTATCAATTTAACTCATAAATCATCAATTATACATTCAAGCCATCAAATAAGCGTATCCATCAACAGTTAGATGCTCAAGTCATCAAATAAGCATACACAAGGCTCATATCGCTACTCTCACATAAGAGTTAATTTCACCCATTTCAACTTTGCCATTTAGGACATTAATAATTTCATTATCACATTAAGGATTGGTCCACACAAGGAAACATAACACCTCATCACAATATAAGAGTAAATACTTTCAATAAACATAACACATGAAATCTATGTCCATCTAACTCTCATCAGTGCAACTATTAACTCTAGTCTCATCTCAGCCCATAGTACTACCTTACCATGCCTGACCATAAAATAATGCAATAGTAATGAAAAGTGTAAATACATGCTAAAGAGTCTTATTTCTGCCTAACTAGTCATGACCTGCAGGGGTCCCTAGGTGTTCATGCACCATACCCGCGTGGTATCCGCTTCATAATAAGTAAAACAATATCAACTCTGTACTGGCTCATTATACCCACTCCGTAATAACAATAGTGAACCTATGGTTCCAAGTCTATCTCTTAGGATATCTCACAGTGCACTAATTACACGTACACTTAGTCATTCCAAGTCCTTTATTAAGTTTATGTATATATAATTTATTCATTTTCAAGAACAAAATATAAACAATCATCATTCAAATATGTCCGAAGTCTAGTAGAGTCAAGAGTTTAACTTCATTCAAGTATTAAACAAGTCTCAATTGCAATTAACATATTATGCATACAAGACCTTATCAAACCATATTCATCGAATCCATGTATGTCCAAGAACCACATAATCAAGTATCCATTTTAGGAGTGCACATTCCATCAAAATTGAGTCTACACTCTGATTATATAATTATATGCGTACTTTCCCATGTCTATCTATCATCCCTAGATATAGAACCATTAACTCCTCAAATATTTAACATCTAATCCTCTATTACTATTAGACTGCCTACCAATATTTCACGTAAGATAGTAACCATAGTTTATTCATCTTACAATGATTATACTTTAGTATCTAGCCAAGTCTTTCTCGGACCTTTATGAAAGAACATCACTTCTCTTTTTAAGATGATTCTCATTCAATACATCATTCTACTCCACACTTAGGGGTTCACAACAATTAGTTTAGTAAATTACGAACCTTAGAAAATTATATAAGGTCTAACACGATTTCACATAAGTTATCAAGTAGTAACACAACAATCAAGAATACATATTTAAAGGCTTGATTACATTGCAATTCTATTTCATCTCTCATATTCAACTTTGGCTTTCACTACCATATGAAGATATTATCTATGCCTCATAAATCATATGGCTAAATCCCAATTCATATTCCATCAAGTTATACATAATGTACACATATTTATTAGCAAAGATTACAGTCTTACCAATTTATTCTAACTATATTCTATCTAGATTCCGTTTTCGAAGGCCTAATCATGTTTTCTTCTGTCAATTCTATACAATATATACATTTAGCTAATCCGAGTCTACTACTCATAAATAATAACCTATCTCAATCGAAAATCTTGGGACAAGCAAACCACACCACAGATGCTCCTACTCTTCCTTCATACCTCAGAATATACAATCATCTAATAAACAAGCAATTACATTACTCTTCAAAGAAACACTTTGGAAATTCAAATCCATTAGTTCTACGCCTATTCATAGTCTATATCATTAACCAAGGGTACATTAACCATTAACTAGTTCTATAAAACCTACCCTATCTCCATTAATAGATTTTTAATAGTAAAGACTCAATTTTTATAGAACTCAAGGTTCCCAACCACCAAAATCCATCTTTTAGAATAACGAAATGATGCTAGGAAAGGTTAATTTACAATGTAGAAACAATTCTAGATAATAATATACCTACTCATAGATTTTCCCTATAATTTCATGAACCTAGGGTTCTAACCCACAATTCCACCATTAAAGATCATTTTAATGATTCTAAGGTGTTAAAGGATTAATAGGAGAAGAAGTTGATGGAAGAACTTACCTTAATCGAAGAATTTTCACCCTAGCCCATGGAAAATCACCAACTTAAGCTTTTAATACAAAGTTTTGGAGTTATGGGACATAAAACACTGAAAAATGCATATAACATGTGTTCTGCATGTGTCTTTCATGGCGATGAACGCCCTTTCATCGTGACAGGTCACTGCGATGAGCCGTGTCTTCGTCACGATAAGACCCATTTCCAGCTCAGACACCCTTCAGTAAAACGATCATAAATTTCTACACGAGACTCAAAATAATGAATGGTTGGTGGAATTGAAAAGAAGACTCGAAGACCTTTAATTTAGTGGGTACTAGGCAACTTAACCGTTCATATTCTAGGATAGGTGGTCATTCAAAGTTGACCCTAGTAAAAACTTGTATCAAACTCAATCAGTAAGAATGTTTTCAACTCAACTTTGTACTAGGGATTTTGTAAAACCTCAGTTCATATATAATGTACCCCCACACAAAGGAATTGACCTTAACACCTATGGAAATTAAAATAAAATATTAAGTCTTTAACACATATATTCTTAGTAACAACAAAATGGGTCATTACATTACATATCAATTTACCACTCGTTCGTCTCTGAACGAACATTGGTTGAAGAAGTGAGGCACGAGGTCGGAATTAAAAAGGACATTACTCTTAAATTCATTTACATCGAACCTTACCTGACTTACAGTTAGGGAAACTGCCTCGTCTCTCATTGTGATGGACCATATCTCATCACAATGGATCATAACGATGAGGATCAGCTTGCTGTAATGGCTCATCGTGATGAGTGACCCCTTCGTCGCGATGAAGAATGAATTCCAGAATGTAAAAAACTCATCCCCAACCCCTCATTTCACAACACACAGGATCCTACACATATTGACTATTTGCAAATGGATTCCACACTATCATACAATGAACCATGAGACCCCAACCATCTCTATGGCACAAGACACTTGGTTTTTGTCGAAACTCACGCTAGCCTTAGATTTTATCAATTTTTATCTTAGGAAATTTTCTGGCCGGGTAGTTACACCCTAACTTTACTATAACAAATACAACCCCACCAAACACTACACAATAATCCATAATTCAACACTAAACCACACAATACCAAATTTTCAGCCAAAACCATACTACCCCAAGGTATTCCACTCTTATACTAGGAAAATATCTAGTAGTGTACTTACACCATAATAATTTTATATCCTACAGTACCATCGAGTACTATGCCATGTTTTCCTTTTGGGACATCTATGTTATGAATCTTTTCCATACCTCAAAGGTCAGCAAACTAGGATATACCATCTAAAGCACCAACACCAACAAGCACACAACAATGAACTTCATTAACACATAATTTCTTCACCACAACTCACCTTAGTATATTCGTGTTGAGATCACATCAACTTAGTTACATATACTCACTGAACACATACCTCCTTTATTACGCTAATACCAATCAAACCCATAATCTTAAGGACATGAAGTCACTAATATACATATCAAGTCATCACAAAACCATGATACTATAAGCACTCACACAACATATAAGCCATCACTAGGTTAAAGACACTATTTCATTAGTCAATCATTCAGCTCTACTCAACTTATAACTCTAGCTGAGTCATGCACCTTTACACATCTTACTTCTTAACACCTAGCCAATCTAGACTCAAGGTCCTTAAATTATAACATCACATTTTTTATCATTGACCAATTCTCCTAACTATCTTTCAGTAAGAATATCCCACATTTAAAATACGCACAATAGCAATTTACCCTTTTAAGGCGTTAAAGACGAGTTTCATATATTATGAGCTCACACAATTTCTTTATTGTTACCCACTTTATCTAGACTCTTAGCCAATTACAATAATTATAACACATATAAACAATCAATGTCCACTAACACACGAAATCACAATAGCCACTCACTGACCTTTCCTTACTCTAACTACGCCCAATATATTTTTTTATATATGTATACATTTATATATGTATTTATATATTTAGTCAGCCTATAACAACCAGGTCTAGTCAATAACCAATTAGTAGCTGCAACACTTCTACTCATTCATTCAGACCACCAGAAATAACTTTCTGCAGAAATAACACACCTTTCAAGAATACACAGAAATTGATCAATTATAGTCGTGAATATTTTACCCAATCATATTATTATGCCAGGTTGTAGTTACATCATAGGTGACTATCTAACATAATTCAATTCTAGGCTTTTTCCACATAAAGGATGCATAACAATTTACCAAGCCTGTTCGCTCGAATATATAGACAACGATCTCATGCTAACTTAGGTATTATCCAACCATAACAACAATCCCAATCAGAAACAATTATCATCAGATGCATCATCACGTACAACAAGACAATTGTTCAATCAATTCAATATTTTAGTCAACCATATAAAGTTTACAATGAGAGCACATAGATCAAACTCAATATCACCATAGTCTCCACTTTGAAACCACAACCACAACATCACAATGGCACGTAATTCAATAAGGTTAACAAGTGCAACAACTACAACCAATAATGCCATAAACAATCATGTGAGCAATAATAGTATGAACCACCTTTCAACATCCACAAAATAGCAGTCAAAGCATAATTGTAACTTATTTATCTCATAATCTTAACACATAAGGGATTTTCAATCAACAATTTGAGCAACACTTACTATGGTCAGTTCACAAAAATCAATACCCACACTTTACTGCAACTCTTAGAGTCAGATACCAATTAGAATCAGCTAGATACCAATTAGATGCGTCCAGATACCAATTAAAATCAACTAGATACCAATTGAATCCATCCAAATATCGACTATCCGCATTACTAATTAGAATCGGCTAGATACTAATTGAACTCAACTCAGGGAGACAATAGACTAGGACATCACGATGGGAAAGAAGAAAATGAAACAACTCCTAAATGCCTCATAGCTTCCCAAAGATTTGATGTAGATGTCAACACACCAATTTGCAGGACTCTACTTTGACATAGCTCTTGTACTTGTGAGACCAGTAACCTGGGCTCTGATACCAACTATCATGACCCTAATTACGAGGATCATACGGGCACCTACTCTAATTTATCTACATAGGAGAACCCTGAACCATCCAATCATAAACATGCATAAGTCTTACTAAAACAAATTCTTAAACCACTGAAATACAAACACAATCTTACTGTATTTTTTTTTGATAAAATAAAAGTACAACATCTTCCCAAAGACCTAGTCTAGACATGTACAAGAGCTTCTAATACAATAAAGAACAAAATAAAGACACAAATCCCACCGTAGGAACAGGATGAGCAGAAGTTATTGATGAATACTCGCTGCTTCCCATAAGAACTTCAACTAGTCCTGCAATATGTCTACACCCCAAAGGATATAGCAAAAGTAGAATTAGTATAAACACACGTACTGGTAGGTATCATCGGCTGACCAAAACTAGATCATGCAAAACCACATAAAATCAACAAGATAAACATGATAGCTAACAATTACATTCACACCAATTTCACTACATGGGATCTCGAACTACAACTAAGTTCAACAACACAATTCAAGCCTATGACACTATAACCCATAGGACCGATCCTCCTATGTTTTTGGTTAGCTTTAGCAATTATCTCTAACCCCTTTAACATAGTCACAAGAAGTCCCATATTACACATGTTCTCTTTTGAATTCACCCATAACACTAATTATTCATTGATACTAAATTTGTTGTCATTATGATGGTTCTACATCCATATCCCAAGACAACCCAGGAATATAGAATTACATACAATGTCCAGGTCATATGGTTACCAATTTAACACATAAATTATTAGTTATAGATTCAAGCATCAAATAAGAATATTCATTAATTATAGATTCAAGCCATCAAATAAGAATATTTGTAATCAGTTAGACATTCAAGTCATCAAAATAAATATACACAAGGCTCATATCACTACTCTCACACAATGGTTAATTTCATCCATTTCAACTTTGTCATTTAGGACATTAATAATTTTATTATCACATTATCATATCAAGGATTGGTCCATTCAAGGAACCATAACACCTTATCACAACATAAGAGTAAACACTTTCAAATAAACATAACACATGGAATCTATGTCCATCTAACTCTCATGAATGTAACATTACCTCTAGTCTCATCTCAACCCACATTACTACCTCACCATGCCTGACCATGAAATAATACAATAGTAATGAAAAGTGTACACACATGCTAAAGAGTCTTATTTCTACCCAACTAGCCATGACCTGCAGGGGACCCTAGGTGTCCATACACTATACTGGCATGATATCCGCTATATAATGAGTAAAACAATATCACCTCTATACCGGCGCATGGTACCTACTTTGTAATAACAATAATGAAGCTGTGATTCCAAGTCTATATCTTAGGATACCTCACAGTGCACTAATTACACACACACTTAGTCATTCCAGGTCCTTTATTCAGTTCATGTGTCCATAACTTATTTATTCAAGCACAACATGAAAACAATCATCATTCTAACATGTCTAAAGACTAGTAGCAAGTCAAGAGTTCAACTTCATACAAGTTCTAATCAAGTCTCAATTGCAATTAATATATTATGCATACAAGACCTTATTAAACCATATTCATCGAATCCAAGTATGTCCGAGGACCACATAATCAAGTATCCATTTCAAAAATGCAAATTCCACGAAAATTGAATCTATACTCTAATTATATAATTATATACATATTTTCTCATGTCTATCAATCATCCCTAGATATAGCACCATTAACTCCTCAAACATTTCACATCTAATCCTCTATTGCAATTAGACCGCCTACTAATATTCCATGTAAGATAGTAACCTTAGTCTATTCATCTTACAATGGTTATACTTTAGTATCTAGCCAAGTCTTTCTCTAATCTTTATGAAAGAACATTACTTCTCTTTTTAAGATGATTCTCATTTAATACATCATTATACTCCACACTTAGGGGTTCACAATAATTAGTTTAGTAAATCAAGAATATTAGCAAATCGTATAAGGTCTAACACAATTTCATGTAAGTAACCAAGTAGTAACTCGACAATCAAGAATACATGTTTAAAGGCTGGATTTCATCACAATTTTATTTCATCTCTCATATTCAACTCTGGCTTCCACTACCATAATAAATAAATTATCTATGCCTCATAAATCAAATGGTTAAATCCCAATCTATATATCATCAAGTTACATATAACATACACATATTTATTAGAAAAGATTACAGTCTTACCAATTTATTCTAACTAAATTCCATCTAGACTCCATGCCCGAATGCTTAATTAGGTATTCTCTCGTCAATTATACACAATATATACATTTAGCTAATTTGAGTCTACTACTCATAAATCATAACCTATCTCAAACCTAAGATCTTGGGACAACAAGCCACACCACAAATTCGTCTTCTCTTCCTTCATGCCTCAAAATATACAATCATATAATAGAAAGTAATTACAAGAGTAATTAATCAATTTTACTCTTCAAAGAAATACTTTGAAAATTCAAACTCACTAGTTCTACCTTATTCACACTCTATATTATTAACCAAGGGTCAATTAACCATTAACTAGTTCTATCAAACTTACCCTATCACCATTAATGAAGTTTTAATGGTAAAGACTCCATTTTTATAGAACTCAAGGGTCTTAACCACCAAAATCCATCATTTATAATAATGAAATCATTCTAAGAAAGGTTAATTTAATCTAGAAACAATTCTAGGTGATAATAGGTTTTCCTTATAATTTTATGAACTTAGGGTTCTAACCCATAATTCCACCATTAAAGATCATTCTAATGATTCTAAGGTGTTAAAGGATTAATATACTCAGAAGTTGATGGAACAACTTACTTCAATCAGAGAATTTTCACCCTAGCCCATGGAAAATTGCCTCCTTAAGGTTTTAGAATTAAGTTTTGGACTTATGGGACATAAAATATCAAAAAAATCATATAATAGGTGTTATATATATGTATTTCATCTTAATGAATGCCCTTTCATCACAACGGGTCGCTGCGATGAGTTGTGTCTTTGTCGCGATGAGACCCATTTCCACCTCAGACACCCTTCAGTAAAATAGTCATAACTTTCTACTCGGGACTCAAAATAATGAATGGTCAGTGACATTGGAAAAAAGACTTAAAGACTTTAATCTGATGGTACTAGGCCATATAACTCATCATATTCTATGAGATATGGTCATTTGAAGTTGACCCTAGTAAAAACTTGTATCAAAACTCAATTGGTAAGAATATTTTCAACTCAACTTTGTGCTAGGAATTTTGTAAGACCTTAGATCATATTTAATACACCACTACACAAAGGAATTGACCTTAACGCTTATATGAATCAAGATCTTAAGCCTTCAACATTGATATTTTAAGTAATGATGTAATGGATTATTACACAATTAACCTTAGCATTTTGCATACCCAATATTTTTTTATAACTCTCAAATTCTGTAGAACTTTGAATGGGATATAATAATTCAATGTATGAATAATGATATCTCCTATTCAGATCTATTAGTCTCTCAAAAGAGTTTTGAGTTCTCACAGATCTGATATTCCAAAATAGTACCTTGTCTATCATTATTCAGATGTGGTAGTGGACCCCTTCGTACTCCTTGTATTTATTTGTGATGGAAAAGGTGTGGACTTTGTGCCCTTTTTTCCCTTTAATTTGATTAATCTGCCTTGGAGACAAATCTCCTTTTTCTGTTAAGGTGTTCTATATTTGCCTCTATATTCTCATCCTCTTTTGTGTCCTGTTTATCCTGCATTTTTGGTTGTGATAAATTATGGATCTTTAGAGCTTTTTCTGGTGTTTCAACTTGCAAGAATCTATCTAGGTCCCCTGTATCCCCTAATTCCTTTCTTGTGTTGAGTCAGGTTCCTGTACCCTTATTATTGTTGGATCCTCACTATCTTTATGTGTTTCCTCTAGAATACTTGGTACTTCATTTGTCTGTTTCTCTATTATTTCTGTTGGCTGTACTAAACTGTGTGTACTCATCTCCTTATTGACTTTATCTTTGTCTAACCTTTGTGGATCTGGCCTTTTTGACTTTGAACTAGAGATGCCTTGAGATATGTCCCCTTCTTGGGAATCTTTTGGTTGCTCTTGATGCTGTTCCTGTTCTTTTTCTTTCTCCTTATCTATATGAAATTTGTCTTTCCCTATTTCTGTGGATATTCTATCCCTCTTTATATCCTTTGCCTTCTTCATCCACCGGGTCATCTTGTAAAGACCCATATTTGTTGATTGTTGTGACCTCCTAATCCCTTTCTGTTGTGCTCTGGGATTCCATACCTGCTCGACCCTTACCCTTTGATATTGTATTACTCTCATATATCCATTATTTCTTCTTTGTTTCTGGAACTCATAATTATCAATATACTTTTCTTTCCCTTTGTAGTCTTGTGAGGCTCCTTCACCTTCTTTTGCTTATGTGTTGTCTACCTTGGTTGTGCTATTAGGGGCTTTATTTTATTTTTTTGTTCATCTTTGAATTCTTTCTCCTCCTTAGGATATAGCTCCAGATGGATTATGAAGCATTATTTTTCATTGTGCCCTTGTAACTTGCATGTTTTGTAGTATTTAGGGCATAATCAAGTTTGATGGTCACCCATTTCTCCATGATTTCCACTAATTTATTCCTCATTCCTACATTGATCCTCTAAGGAAATTCTCCTAATAAGTCCACCTCTACCTTTACCCTTGCACAACTTGGCCTTATCTTATTCAAAGTTGACATATCTACTTGTGGAGGCTTTCCTATTACTGCAGCCAAAGAGAAGATCGCCTTTTTGCCAAACAAATTGGTGGGAGCGATGGGAACGATATCCATGTTATAGTTATTGTTGTTTCTTCCTCCAGATCAAACAAAGGGTCCCATTTGAGAGTACGCATGGGATAGGACCAATGTTTATGGGTTATGTAAAATTATGGTTTGGATAACAATGTTACATAGTCTTCCAAAGCTGTGGAACGAATCAGTACATATCTATTGCTCAGTATACCATTGTTTACTTCACCTTTAAGTTCATATTGTTTTGGTATTAACCTCTATAAGTCTTGAATCTTCGTCCACCCATATGAGAATTTCCCTATTACAACATATTTGTAACACCCCGAACATTCATGCTAAGTTTGAATCATTCTAGGTATGTAGTTACACCCAAACCTAATTGAAATTTCTATGTATTAAGGTTTAAGATCAATTTTAAGTGTAGGAAGAGCTTTTCTTATGATTTAAGGTCTTAAGAAACCTCTAGTACAAAGTTAAGTTGGAAGTCTTCCTACCGATTAAGTTTTCGTATAAGTTTTTCAAGAGTCAACTTCAAATGACCATTTCTCCTATTATATGAAGGGTTACATGGCCTATGATCCACCAAATTAAATTTCTTTGAGTCTTCTTTCCAATGCTGCTGACCACTCATTAATCTGAGTTTGGAGTAAAAATCTATGGGCATTTCATCGAGTATATATCAGTCTGGCGCATTGACTGGCGCCCCACGCTTGACCTTGTTTGACGAAATGATTTTTCAGCTTTTGACGTATTTCCAAGGGCATTTTGATCCTTTTCTTACCCAAAACCGTCCCCCCACCCTTCTAAATTATCTCCCACTTCTCTATTTACCCTAATATGGATTAAAGAAGCCTCTCAATTCCTCTCGAGATTTCAAACATTCAAGCATCAAGAAAAATCAAGCTAGGGCTCCAACTCCAAAAGATTCTTCTCCATAGTTCATCTTCGAGGTACGTAAGAGCAATACCTTTTGTGGGAAAAATTGTTCGTCCCCATAAGTGAGTCAAAAATTCCATGTTGAGTCATGATTTCAAGTTAGGGTTATTTTAAGATTCAAATATTCTAAGTGTTGTTCTTGATTTTTGTTACAACTTTCTTCTATATGCTTTAAGTATTGTGAATTATTCCTCGAGATAAGGTCGTTCTTGAACTTACGTTTAATTTCCATAAACAAGAGTTAGTTTTCACTTAAAGCTTATAACTTGGGGATTTGTATTGAAAGTTGATTTCATGCTTCAATGGGTTTAACCATAGTCTTGTTATAAAGTATATTCAAAGGTAGTTAATTTATGAAAAGTTTATCAAAACCCTTATGTATTATGCCATGACTTGAAAAGTGAAAGAATTTATCGTATCTTGAAAAGTTTAAGCAAGTTATAATGATTTAGAGCCAAGGCTCGCAAAGAAAGATATGTTTCTTGATATGATATTTTAGATACATGCACGATTTTTAGAAGGCATTTTTAAGACTTATATTTTGAGCATATAGTATATTTTGGGAGGACTATTTAACACCGAGATGGGTATGGGTTTAGATAACACATACCCCAAAAACTACGTTGCCACCGTAGGATAGGATCATCCGCAAATAGGGTGACTCCTCTCTTATTTATAGACTTCAGGCTCAGCTTTGGGATCCACAGATTATGTTTCATCTTATACCCCGACAAGATATAGGATGACTCTGTCAACAAGGGCAAGGCATTGGGTTCTGGCAATTTAAATAAGACGTTGTACTCCATGATGCTCACATAGTTTATGTCGGTTAAAAGAAACTCCCCAAAAGAAAACTTATATATTTTGAGAAAACATATGATTGGCCGAGGCCACCAGTTTAAAGAGAGTTTTTATGAAGCATTATTTTCAAGTTTTGTTCAGACTTCAGTCATTTATTTTCTAGTTTCAGTTTTAGTTTGACAAATTATATTAAAGTTGTTGTATTACAATATTGTGATAAATTGTTGTCGGGCTTATATTTCACGAAGTTTACTATTTAATTTGTTACGTATTTTTGATGTTTTTAAATAACTTATTCATTGTACTACTTTAGTCCCGAAAGTCTTGCAAGAAAAGGTCAGTGGGTCTTTTGTCCCATATCTCTGTCATATGTTATGATTTAATTCAAAAGTTTAGTCAGCTTCATTTTTCATTCCTCTATTATGTACCAATACATTCAAAGTATTGACACTCTTTTTTTGCGCTACATCATTGGACGATGTAGTGCCCATCTTTCAGATATGAAGGTTTGTGTACAGACTCTTCAATAGTCTATGACATCATCTTGAGGGAGTTCTCATCTTTTGAGGACTTATCAATATCCCTAGTCTCTAGTTTCTTTTGTTACATAAATGTTGGCGTATTTATAATGTAGTAGAGGTTTCATAGACAGAGTCAAGTCAAGTCAGTTGTAACCAGTTTTTAAATATTTTATTATTTCAGCAATAAAAGTTTATATTACTTTATGTCACGACCCGATTTCTCGGTCATGATGGCACCTACAACCCCCCAGTAGACGAACCAATCCCCGTAACCCGGAATGGTTAGTAATAGACTACCTTCTAACAATTTAAGCGAAAGATTCGATAAATAAGAGGAAGCAAGGGCACAAGGAGAAGAAAATAGATAACAAGAGTAATACATATAAAATGCGGAAACTAAGCTAAACCCAAAACCTAGTATCAAAGCGTATAAGAGCCGAACTACATCAGGAGTACAAAGGTCAAAAAGTCATATATACACAATGTCTATGAAACTATAAGAGTACAAAATACACCAAGGATAACTGAAGTCAAGCTCTGAACACCAAGAGCTCACCCTCAACTTGGATGAGCCAAAAATTGCACCCTGCACGAGTCTCCGATGTGGTACGGAGATGGACCATGCTTGGATCTGCACCAGAAGATGCAGACGGTAGGGTGAGCACCAAATGCGAAGCATAAGGTACCCAATAGGTATCATAGGCCAACTGGGCACATATAAAGTAAAAGAGCAATAACAGACAGAGTAAGAACAAACAGTCACAGAAATTCAATGATAAGCACACAGGAGCTAGCCCAGAGGGAAGACAACAGAAACAATATATAAGGCTAGCATACAAGATATCTACACACAACAGGCACAGGTGAAAGTAAGGACAACACACTTGGGATCCTTGCAAAAATAGTATATATAAGAATAAGTTCTAGAAATGGGCGGTATACTGGTACCCTCAAGTATAACGAAAAAGGGAGAGAAGAATAAAGGTAGACATGCTCGACATGCAGGAATTAATACCCAATCAAGTCAAACAAAACTCAATCCAGGAACTCACCACCTCACATTAATCATTCTCATACTCAAAACCATAACAGGGAACAATATCGGAATAAAGTAACAAGAGTCTACCTACAGTCCCTCAGCCACCCACACAATCGAGGAACGCAATCAAGTTAAAAAAAACCCTCCGGCATCCCATACTACCAGAGCTTATAATCAACAAACAACAAATAAGGATGGTATCTAAAATAATGGATGATATAATGCATGAAAACCTCGAGGTGAAATAGAACCTCTGTATGTACCTCCTTCGGTGCCGATTGGTCCCAGTAGGCAGGTTCCATGGAAGGACACAGCCCGTATACTTCTACTCCACCGTATACCTTTCCCCCCGGCACACACAGCCCAAAGCCTCAGGCCCGGAGCAGCAAGGTCCATGGAGGTCCCTAACCCCATACTAAAACTCATAATCAAAATGTGTCCTCTGAACGAAAATCAAACTATCAAATTCATGAATAAAATGTAAAGACCAACCTAACGATACCCATATTGCTACAATTGTAGCCGGGTCGATATCCGAGTCAAAAATAAGCCTGCGGGGCCAGCAACCTAAAACCAAAAATGAAAAGAACCACGATGACCCCAATGATGCCAAGAAGGCATGCTCCAAATTTGAAAATAATTGGACAAGGGAAGGGCACCAAAATAACCCGCCCAAGTTGGCGATTAAAGAATGGAAATTTCAAAAATAAAAATGGAAATTGGGCAAGAATTACTTACCAAAACGACGGACAATCATCCCAAGACGGATAAAACTTCACACCTACAAACATGCACAAGCTTAGGGGGTAAAATCTATCACAAAATCCAAGCTTTGGATGAGCATCAATGGAGGAATTAAGAGAAAAATTGAAGAAGACAAGTTGGGGAAGATGACTTACCAAGAGGAAAAGAACTACGAAAAATCGACGAACAAATAATTCCCCAAGGTTTAGAACTGAACTGGAGCAAAATGGTGGAGAGAATTTTCAGTTTTAAATTGAGAAAAGTGAGGAGAAGGGCTGGAAAAAATAAAATGACAGCAATAAATAGCTGCTGTCCGCAACTAATTTTCTGCACTTTTTAGAAAACTCGACGGGGTATTCCTTGGACAATCAGAAACCGATATTCAAAAACCAATAGTGCTAATAGAGTAAAAACGACGTTCCGGACTCAACAAATCAAGGAAACTTCCATACGAGGTCATTTTGGAGAAATGTTGACCCAAGTCAACACTACAAAAAGGAACTCAAAGGCTTGAAATGAGTGCGACTCACCCGGAACCCAAACCAACTATGTTTATAGCCCAAACTCAACATTCTGGAGCTGATGGAATCGTCGGATTTTGAATCTGACACTCCGATCATCAAAAGTCACCCGAAGTTATACTTTCAGCTTCAAATGGCCTGAAAACTGAGAAAACCACACAAAATCCACACTGGAAGTTCTCAGGCCTCAACTAAAGGTCCAACTAGACCAAACTCATCGCTTCGGAGCTGACGAAACTGTCAGAATTTGATTCCGTGCATGTTAGCTAAGAATATTGACTAAAGTCAATGATATTCTAAGTTTAAAGTTCTAAAATAGATGAACGACTAAAACGATCAAACAAATGACCAGGGCACCGAACTACTGATCCCAGCAAACCATAAATGACTTGGGACCGCTACAAGAAGGCTCTAACAGTGCAATAGATGCAAAAATGCAAAGATGACCAAAAGGGTCATCACAACATCCACTACTAAAAAGACTTTCATTCTCCAAAGTCAAGAAGAAGGGAGTACCTGAAGGCTCGAACAACTACGGATACTAATCACGCAACTCACTGTCGATCTCCCAGGTAGCCTCCTCGACCAGGCGATGCCTCTACTACACTTTCACAACCGGAATCTCCCTAGATCTTAACCTTCTGATATCTCTGGCCAGAATAGCTATCAACTCCTCAAAAAATGATAAACTCTCATCCAACTAAACCGAATCACAATGCAATACATGAGACTCATCAGGCTCATACTGGCGCAACATCGAAACATGGAAAATTGGGTGAACAGCTGAAAACATCAGAGGCAAGGCTAACATGTAGGCAACACTACCAAACCTCTGTAGAATCTCAAATAACCCAATAAACCTGGGGCTAAGCTTGCCCCACCGACCAAATCTCATCACGCCCTTCATGGGCGATACTCGGAGGAAAACCAGATCACTAATACTGAACCCCAAGGCATAAAGTCTACGATCAACGCAACTCTTCTGCCTACTCTGGGCTGCTCTAAGTCTGTCCTGGATCAAACAGAATCAGTCCAAGGAATCTCTAAGTAAATCTGTACCCTGCAGTCTGGACTCTAACCCATCAAACCAACCAATAGGCGATCTGCAACACCAACCATACAAAGGCTCGGAAGGTGCCATGCCAATGCTCGAATGAAAGCTATTATTATATGAAAACTCAGCTAATGGCACAAACCGATCCCTTGAACCTCCAAAGTCAAGAACACAAGCCCCAAACATGTCCTCCAGGACCTGAATAGTCCTCTCAGACTGGCCATCTGTCTGAGGGTAGAAAACGGTATTAAGCTGAACCTCCGTACCCAAATCCCTCTGTATAGCTCTCCAGAACTGGGATGTGAACTGAGTGCCATGATATGAAATGATAGAAGCTAGGACCCCATGCAACCGTACAATCTCACGAATGTAGATCTAATCTAACCTCTCTGCCCCGTAGGAAATCTGAACCGGCAAGAAATATGCTGACTTAGTTATCCTATCAACGATCACCCAAATGGAGTCAAACCCCTGAGTAGTTCAAGGAAAACCAACAAAAAAGTTCATAGTAATACCTTCCCACTTCCACTCAAGAATGGGAAGTCACAACATCAAACTACCTGGTCTCATGTGCTCAAACTTCACCTGTTGACAGTTTAAGCACCAAGATACGAACTTTGCCACGTCCCACTTTATACCACTCCACCAGTAAAGCTGTCTCATGTCTCTATTCATCTTCACTGCGCCAGGATGGATGGAGTATCTGGAATAATGTGCCTCACTGGAGTATCAACTGTATAAAATCACCAACTCTCAGAACACAAAGTTGACCCTCAAACCTCAGAATCCCATCATAACCCAAGGTATCCCGGCAGACCTCACCCCGAACCACCTGATCACGAAGGTCACACAAACTCTAATCCTCGAACTATCAGCTCTGAATCTGATCAACTAGAGTAGAACGAACCTCAACACTGGCAAAAACTCTGTTGGGATCCGATAAGTCAAGCCTTACTAAATGGTTAGCCAAGGACTGGATGTCCAAGGCCAACAGTCGCTCAAAAGCTTAAAGTGAAGCTAGGCTTCCCATACTCACCGCCTTTCTACTCAAGACATCCGCTACCATATTTGCCTCGACCGGATGGTATAAAATAGTGAAATCATAATCCTTCAGCAACTCAATCCATCTCCTCTGTCTCGAGTTCAGCTCACGCTGACTCGTTGATACCCCCAAATTACGACTCCAAATTAAGAAACGTAAGCGGTCGTCATCAAATATAGAACCCAACAGAGGTTGGGGTCGATCCCACAGGGAATAAGGTGCAAATTAGGTCGTTCGTGACTTATTTGACTAGTGGTCGATAGTTTCCGGTAAATGGGGGGGTTTGTGAAATCAATATTTGAACAAAGCACCTAATAACATACGAGTTTTAATCAAGATAAGAGTAAACTAGGGAAGTGTTCACCATGGCATCGTAACAATTTCGACTCAAGGCTTAACCGGGTTCTTTCAATATGCATGTCACGATGTGATTGAATTCATGGTATCGTCTAAATGTTTCTCAACCAAATAGATGAATTTCCTTTTCAATTCTCTCGAACTTGAAAAGGTGAGCTTTTATATTTCAATCCTAAACATCAAGTAGATTAATCTAGTTACAGCATTAATCATAAGACGAGAGTTGGTAGTCTCGAATCCTCGTAGTTAATCAAATTTCCCGGTTTTAATTTCTTCACTCAAGCAAATTAAACCTAGGCATGTTCTAATGTTTGCAACCACTAGAAAACGTGAAGAATGAATGATTAACAACGTGACAATCATAAATATTGAACCCGACACTACCCGGAATCTATATTGCTACTTTTGCCATGGCTCCCACAACCCTAGTTGTGGGAAGTTAGTTAACCATGCTTTTGTGGAATGAGAAGAAGATCATATTCATAATAAAGAGAAAATATTCTTACAATATATGAAAACCAGCTTCAATTATCCAAGAACAAGAAACCAAGATCCCAAGAACAATCAAGAACACGATTCAAGAAGAAGAAAACGTGTTTTGCTCTCAACTTCTCGCTCAAAACTCTCCTAAAACTATTGGGTAATGTATAATAAAATAAACCTAACATAGGATATTTATAGTAGTCCAGGAAATAAACCTAAAAATAGAATTTACGGAATCCGCGTAAAACTTGGCGGCCAACCTTGACGGACCGTCACCTTGGTGACTGGCCGTCACAGTGGCTGTCACCACTAGGCAGTGGTGCTGCCTCACTTGATGGCCAACTTGACGGACCATCACGGTGGCCGTCACCACTAGGCAATGGTGCTTCCTCACTTGACGGCCAACTTGACGGACCGTCACCTTGGTGACTGGCCGTCACCTTGGTCGTCACTCTTATCCAGAGGCGCTCTTTTGATCGTATTTCCTTTCTTTCCTATATTTGTCTCCATTTCCTGCAAATATAACATAAAAACATCAAAAACGACAACGGTTGCTTGAAAACTCATGATTATTCTTAGTTAAAGGAGTCAAACGTGCCGTAGAATGGCGGCACATAAACACCCTCAACTTAAAATGTTCACTTGTCCTCAAGTAACATGACAATAAAAACAAAACGACGACTCAACTACGAAAACAAACTTGTGTCCCTAGCAAATCATGGCCCTTCAACAGTTCATTAAATTTTAAATCAAGCCTCCCCCGATAACACACAAATGTATGAAAAGCTAACTTGTAAGGATCTAAGCATGTCATTCCGTTATGATAGAATATTCTACGTACACACACAACAGTTATCCCAACAGTCAATAGACAATTCAGAAATCTTGGTGCCCTCACCACAAAGAAGTCCCACACACAAGATATGGGACTAGGTAAGGCGCTCACACTCACAAACGGTTTCAAATAATGCACATGCGATGCCATAAGCTTGCCCTTACTATTCTATTTCAGTTTTTCAGAAAGCCGCTCAGGATCACTACAGGACTTGTTTTGGCTTGTAATGAGGCTTCGGGTGCAGGTAGGATACGTTTGGGGAATAGTGACTAAACCCTCCTTGGAATCACCGACCTACTATTTCCACATAACTTTACTTTGTCCATCCTTATTCACCTCTTTATTTCCTTCTTTCTAGCTACAAGTGCGGCCTCTTTATTTTGACACTTCTTTTTATTTCTTTTTCGTTCTTTTTCATCTCTTTTTTTTGTTTCTTTATCTTTCTTTTCTTAGACACACACCCGGAATTTTCATTCTATCCACAACCAATCTTATCCATCCTATTTTTCTTATCATTTACCTCTATAGTAGCCACCCTCAACTTAGGCTGATTGCCTGAGTTGAGGTGCACGATGTCCAAGGAAGGACCAGGGCCAAAACAGGGATTCAAAGTTCAAAAGGAACGGTGACAGGTTATTGAAAGAATAGGGTCAATTATGGCTCAAACAAGGTTCAAAGGGATTATTTGCATTTGGACGGTCTTATAGGCTAAGTGGACTGCACACAAAAAGGGCCTGTGATCCTTTCCTAAGCAACCAACTTCAAACTTAACAAAATAGACCGGGCAAGTTCTAGATGCATTCACAGAGTAAGAATTTATAACAATACGCTCACACACACTTGGCACCAAGAAACCATACCACTACCAACGATCAAGACAACAACTCGGCTTAAGCATACCTATTCCAATCATAACCACACAATGACACCCAAGGATCCAGACAGTCAATCGTTTCAAACATCAGTACAAAATCAACTTTTTCAGAGGGGGCTCCTTTTAGTACATTTTTTTTTCATAAAAAAAACGCCATGCTTTTGCTATAGACACCAGAAAACAACTAAAATTTAAACGACAACCTAAACATGCCGGTTCTACTAGATAGCACACCGGAGGGAAAAGAAACACGGCAACAAAAACCCTCGGTGGTGAAAGACTCACAGGTAACCCAACACCCTCAACTTAGACTCATGCATTGTCCCCAATGCATACATGTGAAAACTAAAGCTGTGAGAGAAAGGAATACCTGTGAAGTCCATGGGGCTCATAGTCTGGCATGATGTTGGAAACCGCCAGGGTCTCCAAAGCAGGCGAAATTGATGGAATAGGTGCCAGCTACCCCATCTCGTTGAGCTCCAACTTTCTCTTTTATCGGCTCCGCAGCTAGTCGCGGCAGCTTCTTTACTCTTTCTTTGCTGGTTTTCTTGCGGTGTTTTCTCTTCCTTGATTTGTTTTCACCGCCTTCCTCGATATGTTTCCCTTCTTGCGATCGCAACCTCATTCTTGTAACCGCTAGGGTCTCGACAGGACCCTTCTCCTCAATATGCAACTCCGTAGGGGCTTCATCAACCACCTCTATAACCGCGACCACTCTCATGTCTCTTGGTTGCTTCATCAACTTACACGCATCAAACTTGACCAATTCATTGTTTAATCTGAACGTTAGTTCGTTTCTTTCCATGTCGACCAACACTCTTCCAGTAGCTAACAGTGGTCGTCCCAAGATTATGGGAACTTCAAAGTCCACTTCGCAGTCTAAGATCACAAAGTCGGTCGGGAATATAAACTTACCAACCTTAACCAGCACATCAGACAATATTCCCACTGGTCGCTTTACTGAACGGTCAGCCATTAGCACCCTCATGGTAGTTGGTTTGGGCGCTCCCAAACCCAATTATTTGTATACTGCTAGCGGCATCAAGTTGATGCTAGCACCAAGATCACATAAGGCTTTTTAAAAGTTGAATTTCCCAATAGTACAGGGAACAGTAAAAGCACCTGGATCTTCCTTCTTTTCCACTAATGATCTTGAAGAAATAGCACTGCAGTGGTGGAGGTTATCTTCTGGTTCAAAGCTTACTGACCTCTTCTTGGTAATCAAGTCCTTCATGAACTTGGCATATTCGGGCATTTGTTCAAGAGCGTCTACCAGAGGGATGTTGACTGATATCTACTTCAGCATGGTCATGAAGTTCAGGAACTTGCTATCATCTGCTTTCTTCTTCAAACACTGTGGGAAAGGAGGTGGTGGCCGAGGCATCATAGTTGGAAGCTTTTTAACTTCCTTGCTTTTATCCGTAAGCCTTTGCGTAGCATCCTCCGCCACATTGTCATCTGCAACATCACTTTGCGTCTGAATTACCGGATGTGATTCCGGTAACGTTTTACCGCTTCTTGTAGTGATCACCATACAACTCCCATCCTTCCTCGGATTTTGAACGGTGTCACTCGGCAAGGTACCTGTCCTCCTTTGATTTAGAGATGCCGAGATTTGACCCACTTGCTGTTCCAATTGCTTGATCGAGGTGGAATGTGAATCCACTACCTGACTCATTGTTGATAATTCAGTCCTCATCTCCTTTACCACGGATTCGGTCGATTCCACTTTTAGCAGCATCTTAGCCATCATGTTCTCTAGTTTGGACGTCCCTGTCTCGGTGTTAGCTCTTTCCCGGTTACCAGGTGGTACATACAACCCACCTCTATCAGTGTTATTCTTCCAGTTCCCCTGATCACGATCTCTGTAGCCAGCTTTTTCATAGTAGTTATCCTTCTGATAGTTCCGACCTTGGTTTCTTTGGCCGTTGGCCTGGAACCACCCAAATAATTCGCCTCCTCATCAGATTCAAACTCTGCTGCTCTACCTTGGGAACCCACAACTTTCACCTTTTCGATACCTCCTGACAACAAATGCTTTGTCAGTAGGTCCATTTGCGTCTTCAGATGGGCCATATCTTGGTCCCGCTCTTCCTCCTTCATGCGCTGCTCTGCTGACATACCAACTGCATAAGTGCTAGCTGCTACCTCTGTATCACGTGTATGCCAGACCCTGTTGGTTTTGGTGAGCCTATCCAAAATAGTTGTGGCATCGGCAAAAGTGAGACCCATAAATGCTCCACCTGCTGCATTATCCAATGTTGGCTTGGTAGCCAAATTTAGTGCCCTGTAGAATGTCTGCATCAAAAAATTGTCGTTCAACTGATGGTTTGGGCATTGTGTCAGCTTCTTCTTGAACCGCAACCAAGTCTCATGTAACGCCTCATGAGGTTGTTGTCTGAAGTTGCTAATTTCATCCCTCAACTTTACCATCCTAGAGGGAGGAAAGAACCTTTCTAGGAAAGCTCCTTTCAACTCTCCCCAGGTTGTGATAGAGTCGGGGGTTAGCTCTGTCAACCATAACGCTGCCTCATCAGACAGAGACAACGGAAACAACCTGAGCCTGATCACTGTCTGACTTACTCCAGGCAATTCGAATGACTTGCAGATTCCCAAAAAATTCATCAGGTGTCGGTTTGGATCGTCACCAGCAACACCACGGAACACTCCTCTCAAATTCAATAGCTGAATCATTGTGCTAGTAATGTTGAACTTGGCCCCGGGTGCTAGCGGAGGAAACACAATAGCGCCCGTAGCCCCAACTCCATCTAAGTCGACCTCCTCATCATTCAACTCAATGTCGACCTCAAGACCACCAACATTCAAACGTTGTTGGGCTTGCTGAGCTGCAGCGAGTCTCGCTGCCTCTTGTTGTTGCTCATTCATGTTTCGCCTTATCGTTCTTGCAAGCTCGGGGTCGTAGGGTAATATTGGTTCACCCGAGCGCCAGGTACTTGGCATGCACAACTATGTACCCTGTAACAAACAAAAACAACAAATAAAAATAAAAGCAGGAAATATGACTAAGAGTCAAATAAACACACCCAACTTAGTAAACAACCGTATTCCCCGGCAACGGCGCCAAAATTTGATACGCACAAATTACGACTCCAAATTAAGAAGCGTAAGCGGTCGTCGTCAAATATAGAACCCAACAGAGGTTGGGGTCGATCCCACAGGGAATAAGGTGCAAATTAGGTCGTTCGTGACTTATTTGACTAGTGGTCGATAGTTTCCGGTAAATGGGGGGGTTTGTGAAATCAATATTTGAACAAAGCAACTAATAACATACGAGTTTTAATCAAGATGAGAGTAAACTAGGGAAGTGTTCACCATGACGTCGTAACAATTTCGACTCAAGGCTTAACCGGGTTCTTTCTATATGCATGTCACGATGTGATTGAATTCATGGTATCGTCTAAACGTTTCTCAACCAAATAGACGAATTTCCTTTTCAATTCTCTCAAACTTGAAAAGGTGAGCTTTTATATTTCAATCCTAAACATCAAGTAGATTAATCTAGTTACAGCATTAATCATAAGCCGAGAGTTGGTAGTCTCGAATCCTCGTAGTTAATCAAATTTCCCGATTTTAATTTCTTCACTCAAGCAAATTAAACCTAGGCATGTTCTAATGTTTGCAACCACTAGAAAACGTGAAGAATGAATGATTAACAATGTGACAATCATAAATATTGAACCCGACGCTACCCGGAATCTATATTGCTACTTTTGCCATGGCTCCCACAACCCTAGTTGTGGGAAGTTAGTTACCCATGCTTTTGTGGAATGAGAAGAAGATCATATTCATAATAAAGAGAAAAGATTCTTACAATATATGAAAACCAGCTTCAATTATCCAAGAACAAGAAACCAAGATCCCAAGAACAATCAAGAACACGATTCAAGAAGAAGAAAACGTGTTTTGCTCTCAACTTCTCGCTCAAAACTCTCCTAAAACTATTGGGTAATGTATAATAAAATAAAACTAACATAGGGTATTTATTGTAGTCCAGGAAATAAACCCAAAAATAGAATTTACGGAATCCGCGTAAAACTTGGCGGCCAACCTTGACGGACCGTCACCTTGGTGACTGGCCGTCAAAGTGGCCGTCACCACTAAGCAGTGGTGCTGCCTCACTTGACGGCCAACTTGACGGACCGTCACCTTGGTGACGGACCATCACGGTGGCCGTCACCACTAGGCAGTGGTGCTGCCTCACTTGACGGCCAACTTGACGGACCGTCACCTTGGTGATTGGCCGTCACCTTGGTCGTCACTCTTATCCAGAGGCGCTCTTTTGATCGTATTTCCTTTCTTTCCTATGTTTGTCTCCATTTTCTGCAAATATAACATAAAAACATCAAAAACGACAACGATTGCTTGAAAACTCATGATTATTCTTAGTTAAAGGAGTCAAACGTGCCGTAGAATGGCGGCACATCACTCGTAATGTATTGAAGACTATGATGGTCGGTGAATATCTCACAATGAACTCCATATAGATAGTTCCTTCAGATCTTGAGCGCAAAGACTACCACCGCCAACTCTAAGTCGTGAGTGGGGTAGTTGCGCTCGTGAACCTTCAGCTGCCTCAACGCATATGCTATCATTTGACCCTGTTGCAGCAGCACACAACCAAGAACGACCCCTGAAGCATCACAATACACGGAGAAACTCTGACCCTCAGCCGGTAAAGTCAAAACTGGAGCTGAAGTCAATAAGGCCTTAAGCCTCTAGAAGCTATCCTAGCACTGATTGGACCACTGAAATGGAACATCTTTCCTAGTCAGCATAGTCAAGGGTGCTGCAATGGAAGAAAATCCTTAATGAACCGTCTGTATTACCTGGCTAACCCAATAAAGCTGCAAATCTCGGTAGGAGTAGTAGGTCTAGGCCAATCATGAACCGCAAAAATCTTACCCGGATCAACCACAATCCCATCCTTAGACACCACGTGTCCTAGAAATACAACTGACTCTAGCCAAAACTCAGACTTTGAGAACTTGGCATAAAGCCGATGATCTCTCAAAGTCTGAAGTACAATCCTCAAGTGCTGCTCATGCTCGTCTCTACTCCGGGAGTATACTAGAATATCATCAATAAAGACTATCATGAACAGATCCAGGTAGGCTAAGCACCCTATGCATCAAGTCCATGAAGGTTGTGGGGCCATTAGTCAACCCAAAAGACATAACCAGGAACTCCTAGTGGCCGTAACGTGTCCTGAATGCTGTCTTAGGGATGTCCTCCGCCCTAATCCTCAGCTGATGGTAGCCGGACCTCAAATCAATCTTAGAAAATACAGCAGAACCCTGAAGCTGATCAAATAAGTCATCAATCCTTGGCATCAGATACCTATTCTTCACAGTCACCTTATTCAGCTACCGATAATCAATACACATCTGTATCGACCCGTACTTCTTCTTCACGAAAAGAATAGGAGCACCCCAAGGAGACACACTCGGTCTAATAAACCCCTTAGCTAACAAATCCTGGAGCTGCTCCTTAAGCTCTCTCATCTCAGCAGAAGACATACGGTAGGGAGGAATAGAAATGGTCCTGGTGCCTGGCTCTAACTCAATGGAGAAATCAATATCCCTCTCAGGTGGAAGGCCTGGAAGGTCGGTAAGAAATACATCTAGGAAGTCTCTAACCACAGGAACAGACTCAGGAGATGTCGGGTCAGCACTAGTATCTCAGACATATGCTAGATAAGCTAAACACCCACGGGATATAATCTTGCTAGCTCGAAGATAAGAAATGATCCCAGATGGTGCATGGCTAACAGAACCCTACCACACAATCGAAGATACACCGGGCATGACTATGATAACGATCTTGGCATAGCAATCCAAAACCACACGGTGAGGGGATAACCAGTCCATGCCCAGTATCACATCAAAATCTAACATATCAAGTATCATCAAGTCAGCCCAAGTATCTAAATCACCAACAGATATCTCACAGGATCTCATAATATGATACACTACTAAAGAATCTCCTACTGGGGTCGAAACAGAAACAGGCACAGACAATGTCTCACTAGCCAACCCCAAACAAGGTAAAAATAGGCAGATACATATGAACAAGTGGATACAGGGTCAAACAAAGCATAAGCTGGCTGATGGCATACAAAAATCGTACCTGTGATCACAGCATCTGAGGCCTCTGCCTCCGGTCTCCCAGGGACTGCATAGAACTGACGACCTCTACCTGCCCGACTGCCATCCGTACCACCTACTCTACCACATGGGGTACTACCCCTAGCCTGACCACCACCCTCTCTAGCCGGAGGCTGAACTGCTCATAATGGCTCAGGTGGCTGAACTGTACCCTAATGGGGGAAATCTCTAGCAAAGTGAACAACCACACCACATGTATAGCAAGACCCTTATGACCTACTCGGTCGGGATGAACCAGCAAAACCTAAATGGCTACCATGGCCTGATGCCCCAGAATCTGTACCTCTCGATGACTGACCACTGTGACCTCGATAACTGCCCTGACCCTGCTCAAACTGAGAACCAGAAGCTTGAAGTGACACCTGTACCGGTTGGCTAGACTAACCCTGATGCTGCTGCGGCTGATAACCTCGACCCCACTGGCCTGAACCTCTACCACTATGCCTAGAACCACTGTAACCACACTGATATCGAGGCCTCTTATCTCTGGCCCCGGTGTCATGATGACACAAATCCTCAACTGTGCGGGCATAATATGCAATGGCCTAGAATGACCGACAGCTAGAAACTAGTATCTCTGCAGGCTCTTTGAACTCTCTCCGTAACCCCCAAATAAATCTTTGGACTCTGTCGGCCTCAGTAGGCATAATCATGGCTCTAAAGGGAGCAAGCTGATGGAAGCAGGTCTCATACTCCGAAATGGTCATAGTATCCTAAGAAAGTCTAGTGAACTCCTCCCTCCGATGCCCTCGATCACTCTGTGGCAAGAACTTGGCCATAAAGGCCTCATAGAACTCAGACCAGGTCAAATGAGGTGATGTAGAAGGCCTGTAAGCAACCTGTTCTCTCCACCATGACTTTGCCGGACCCTCCAGCTGATATGCAGTATATCTAACCCGTGGGTCTCTAATAAGACCAGATGATGCAACATCTCCTCACAGGTGGTGATAAAGTCATAGGGGTCCTGACCCTGTGTACCAGCAAACCTCGGCGGTGCAAATCTCAGAAACCTACCCAATGCCTTCTGCTCTATCTCTGTCATAGTGGGGCGAGGAGCAGGAGGCTGGGAAACCAATGGAACTGGAACAACCTCAGCACGGGGATCCGTAGTAGCAGGCTACGCTCCTGAACTATGAACACCCAGGGCTGCCACCTGAGCGGATATCTGTGCTGCCTCTGAAGGTCTCTCTCCAATAATACCCAAAATCTGAAGTAACAAACCCTAAATATCTGAAGACTGAGCTGGGGCTGAAGCTGGCACAGAAGCTAATGCTGGAACTCGTACTAGAGCTGGTGGCACCTGGGCTGTCCTCGGGTCCATATGCTGCTGCTCTGGAGCTAACTATGGCTCGTAGACATACTCAGGCTCTATATCCACTCTAGCAGCTCTAGCAGGTGCCACTGCTCTGGGGTGCCCTCGACCCCTACCTCTACCCTGGCGACTACCCCGGCCCCTAGCGAGAGTCAGAGGTGCAGGGTCAGGAGGCTCTCCTCCGCCAGAAGCTGAAGATCTCGTACAAACCATCTGCGGAAGAGTGAACCAGAATAAGTGAGATGTCTAGAAATTTTAAAGGATAGTATGCACGAGAGAGAGACAAGAAAAGTCTAGTTTCCTAAAATGTCAGTATAGCCTCCCAAAGATTGAGCACGAACATCTCCGCCCTGATCCACAGGACTCTACTAGACATTGGATCCTATATCGATGACACCGGTGAACCTAGGGCTCTGATACTAAGCTGTCACGACCTGATTTCTCGGTCATGATGGCACCTAAAACCCCCCCAGTAGGCGAACCAATCCCCGTAGCCCGAAACAGTTAGTAATAGGCTACCTTCTAACAGTTTAAGTGGAAGATTCAATAAATAAAAGGAAGCAAGGGCACTAGGAGAACAAAATAGATAACAAGAGTAATACATATAAAATACGAAAACTAAGCCAAACCCAAAACCTGGTATCAAAGCGTATAAGAGCCAAACTACATCAGGAGTACAAAGGTCCAAAAGTCATATATACACAATGTCTCCGAAACTATAAGAGTAAAAAATACACCAAGGATAACTGAAGTCAAGCTCTGAACGCTAAGAGCTCACCCTCAGCCTATATGATCTAAAAACTTCACCCCGCACTAGTCTCTGATGCGCTAATAATGATGGCCCATGCTAGGATCTGCACCAGAAGATGCAGAGGGTAGGGTGAGCACCAAATGCAAAGCATAAGGTACCCAGTAGGTATCATAGGTCGACTGGGCACATATAATGTAAAAGAGCAATAACAGGCAGAGTAGGAACAAACAGTCACAAAATTCAACGATAAGCACACAGGAGCTAGCCTAGAGGGAAGACAGTAGAAATAATATATAAGGCTAGCATATAGAATATATACACACAACAGGCACAGGTGAAAGTAAGGACAACGCACCTCGAATCCTTGCAAAAATAATAATATATAAGAATAAGTTCTAGAAATGGGCGGTATACTGGTACCCTCAAGTATAAGGAAAAAGGGAGAGAAGAATAAAGGTAGACATGCTCGACATACAGGAATTAATACCCAATCAAGTCATACAAAACTCAATACAGGAACACACCACCTCACAGTAATCATGCTCATACTCAACCATAACAGGGAACAATATCGGAATAAAGTAACAAGAGTCTACCTACAGTCCCTCGACCGCCCATACAACCGAGGAACGTAATCAAGTAAAAACAAATCCTCCGACATCCCTTACTACCAGAGCATACAATCAAAAAATAGCAAACAAGGGTGGTATCTCAAACAAAGGATGATAGGATGCATGAAAACCTCAGGGTGAAATAGAACCTCTGTATGTACTTCCTCTGGTGCTGATCGGGCCCAGCAAACAGGTTCCATAAAAGGACACAGCTTGTATACCTCTACTCCATCGTATACTCTTCCCCCCGACACATACATCCCAAAGCTTCAGGCCCAGAGCGGCAAGGTCCATGGAGGTCCCGGACCCCATACTAAAACTCAGAATCAAAACGTGTCCTATGAAATTGAGTCCGGGTTCAAGCCAGTGGCTAAGTCTCAAATATGGATTCCTAGACCCTGTCTAGGACTAAAACAGTGAAAAAGATGTCTCAAAAACCCTTCCAAGGGTGCCCGGGCACAATCGGGTAAAAAATAATAGTAGAAACATCACAGATGCTTGAACCGACCGAGCTTGATATCATTTTAAATCAGTAAGAAAACTCAACTAGCACTCTGACCCGGCCGAGTCTAGAAATAGTGGTAAATCATGATAAAATCATATTTTTAACCTTCTTTTACCCCAAGAAGATCCACGTATCAAGTCAAATCATTTCCAAATCAAATTTCATCCAAATCGCCCCCCAGGGCCATGCAAGGTTTAGAAAATCAGTTTTCGTTGGCCCGAAGCCAAAAACTATAATAAAATATGGAAAAACCTCTTTATATGCATGGAAATGATATGATCAACCCAAATAGCTGCCCGACAGCTCACAATCAACCTAAAGGCCCTGCACAGGTTTTAAAGCTACTCAATAAGAATAATCAACCTAGAAGTATATTTCTATGTCTGGGACTTGCGAACATTCCTAATATTCCCACCTTCTATGTTCCAGAGTCAACAAGGCCTCACATGACCATAAGGGTGTTAATATCAAATACCAAGAGTACTACACACAACGGAGGAAAGAAATGGGATGAATCATGGAAAAGCGGTCAAGGTCTGTGGTACCAACCTAATAACCCAACCCAAGGATGCCAGCTAGTACAATTTTATCAGATATATGCTAAGTCTAGGAAGTTAGACCATAACCTACTTGTCGTCCGATGACAAGATGCAGGAACAACGATATCCGAGGATGAGCTTCTCTGAGAAGATCTGAATGAGAATCAAACTAACAAATTCATGAATAAAATGTTAAGACGAGCCTAACGATACCCATATTGCTACAATTGTAGCCGGGTCGATTTCCGAGTCAAAAGTGAGCCCGCAGGGCCCGCAACCCGAAACCAAAAATGAAAAAAACCACGATGACCCCAACGATGCCAAGAAGACATGCTCCAAATTTGAGCACAATTGGACAAGGGAAGGGCACCAAAAAAGCCCGCCAAAGTTGGGGATTAAAGAATGGAAATTTTGAAAATAAAAATGGAAAATGGGCAAGAATTAATTACCAAAACGATGGACAATAAGCCCAAGACGGATAAAACTTCGCACCCAAGAACATGCACAAGCTTAGGGGGCAGAATTTATCACAAAATCCAAGCTTTGGATGAGAATCAATGGAGGAATTAAGAGAACAACCAAAGAAGGCAAGTTGGGAAAGATGACTTACCAAGAGGTGAAGAACTACGGATAATCGACGAACAAATAATTCCCCAAGGTTTAAAATTGAATTGGAGCAAAATGGTGGAGAGAATTTTGAGTTTTAGAGTGAGAAAAGTGAGGAGAACGGCTGGAAAAAGTGAAATGACAGCAATAAATAGCTGCTGTCCGCAGTTGATTTTCTGCACTTTTTAGAAAACTCGACGGGGTATTCCGGGTACAATAGGAAACTGATATTCAAAAACCAATAGTGCTAATAGAGTGGAAACGACATTCCAGACTCAACGGAATTGATGAAACTTTCATACGAGGTCATTTAGAAGAAATGTTGACCCAAGTCAACACTAACGAAAAGGAACTCAAAGGCTCAAAATGAGATGGACTCACTCGGAACCCGAACCAACCATCTTCCTAGCCCAAACTCAACATTTTAGAGCTGATGGAATCATCAGATTTTGAATCCGACACTCCGATCATCAAAAGTCACTCGAAGTTACACTTTCAGCTCCAAATGACCTGAAAACTGAGAAAACCACACAAAACCCACACCGAAAGTTCTCAGGCCTCAACTAATGGTACAACTAGACCAAAATCATTGCTCTGGAGCTAACAAAAGTGTCAGAATTTAATTTCGAGCACGTTAGCTAAGAATGTTGACTAAAGTCAACGATATTCTATGTTTAAAGCTCTAAAATAGGCGAATGGCTAAAATGACCAAACAAATAACCAGAGCACCAAACTATCGGTCCTAGCAAGCCATAAATGACTTGGATCTGCTACAGAAAGTCTCTAACAATTCAATAAATGCGAAAATGCAAAGATGACCGAAAGGGTCATCACATTTTATTTCACCCATTTTTTTAAAGATTAGTCCATCTTTTCTAGCTTACGCAAATTTGTTCCATTAAAAGTTCAACTTTATAAATTGTATGCCAGACCAAGTGGTTCTCTCGGGCCATTTGTGGTTTTGGGAACCAGTTACGTCTAGGGTATAGGCTTGGGGCGTGACAAACTTTGTATCAAAGCACAAAGTTCAAGTGTCCCAGGGAGTTTATAGAGCCGTGTCGGTAGGATCTTGTTTATGGTTATGTGGGCCCCACTTTTATAAATGAGAGACTACGGGAATTTAAGATAACTTTTTCATTCTTTCTTACTTTAGATCGTGCATTAAAGTTGTCTCGTAAGAAACTCATACAAGTTCGTGCGTTGTTCCAAGTTCCTCCAACTATGCCTCATATTTGAGGTGGTAGAAGTAGTAAATCTCAGACTCCTATCAAGGTGATTTTCTTAGATAGAGCCCGCAGAGAGGTTAGAGATTGCACAAGGGTTTGAGAGGAGCCCATTAGTGCATTTACGTCCATCGATTGAAAATATTGCCCCCTTATTCTTATGAATATTTGAGCCAGAATAGGATGAGTATTTAAAAACTTGTCTTTTTGGACAGCACCCTTAAGGAGGGGGGAGAAAGTATGAATCTAGATTTTTGGGTACTAAAGTAACTCGAGAGAATGGTGAGTGATGTAGTGTTATGTTCTCAAGTGTTGACCGAGGTGTAATAAATGCGTTGTAGATTTCATGGTAGTATTTATAGGAAGAGTTGCAGATTATGGTGTTTTAACGCTTGTCATTGTGTTAGTATAGATCAAGCATAGGTTAGAAGTGTAGCGTGGTTATAAATAGATAGATCTAGGATGCACTTTGTGGCTTTCAAAAAAGAACCCCTTTGATGTTTATAGAGTTATGAAGCTAGTTTAGACAAGATGATCAAATGAGTAGTGGTGTGTGTGAAAGGAAGTTGTGCTTATAGACGATAAGATTAAGATGTGATGACTCTTCCGATCATCTTCGCGTTTACATATTCATTGTACTATTAGATCTTTCCTGTAGTGGCCCCAAGTCATTTATGGCATGCTGGGACCGGTAGTTCGGTTCCCTGGTCGTTTGTTTGGTTGTTTTGCCCTTTTTCCTGTTTTAGAACTTGAACTTAGAATATCATTGACTTTAGTCAACATTCCTAGCTAACACGCTCGAAATCAAATTCTGATAGTTCCGTTAGCTCCGTAGCATTGAGTTTGGTCTAGTTGGACCTTTAGTTGAGGCCTGAGAACTTTCATTATAGGTTTTGTGTGGTTTTCTCTGTTTTTAGGCCATTTATAGTTGAAAGTGTAACTTTGGGTGACTTTCGATGATTGGAGTGTCGGATTTGAAATCTGACGATTCTATCAGCTCCGGAATGATGAGTTTGGGTTGGAAAGGTGGTTGGTTCGGGTTCCGAGTGTGCCAGACTCATTTCAAGCCTTTAGGTTCCCTTTCGTTAGTGTTAACTTGGGTCAACATTTTTTTGTAATGACCTCGTATGGAAGTTTCAGCAATTCCGTTGAATCTGAAATGTCGTTTCTACTCTGTTAGCATTATTGGTTTTTGAATATCGATTTCCGATTGTGCCCGGAACACCCCGTAGGGAATTTTAGTGCAGCTGGTTTTATTGCAAGTTACAGGCCATCAGCGCCAACGGCGCCTAGGCAACACGATGGCACTAGCCTGTGGCCAGGCCTTCAGCAAAATCGCGTAAGGGCCAGTGCGATTGCGCCTGTAGCTGGCCAGCGCAATTGCGCCATTTTAGCGCGATGGCGCTTTGGCGCCAAGCCTCCTTCAGCACGATGGCGCTGGTCTAGCGGGATAGTGCTGACCAGCGACCATTAGCTATATATTTCTGGTTGTTCATTTTTCCAGCATTTTCCCCTCAACTTTCTCTCTCTTAAACAGTCTTATACTCTCCCAATTTGCTCCAAATCTATTCTAAACCTGTGGGAATCATTTGTTCATGGATTTTCCATAGTTCTTCGTCTATTGGTAAGCCTTCTTCTTCCTTGAATTTTCTTGTTCTCTCTCTAAATTTCACCATTGTTACTCAGGTCCAAAGCTTGGATTTTTGGTAGACTCTGCCTCCTAAGATCGTGCATGTTCTTGGGTGCGAAGGATTGTTCGTTTTAGCTTAAATTCCATCTTTTTGGGTAAGTAATTCTCGCCTAAATTTCCGACTCTATTCCTAAATTCTATCTTTTATCTCCACCTTGAGCGGGCTGTTTTGGCACTCTTCTCTTGGCCAATTGTGATCAAATTTGGAGCATGCCTTCTTGGCATCGAGGTGGTCATCGTGCTCTTTTTCATTTTTGGTTTCGGGTTATGGGCCCCACAGGCCCGCTTTTGACCCAGATTTTGACCCGGCTACAATTGTAGCAATATGGGTATCGTTAGACTCATTTTAATATATTTTTCACATTGTTGATAGTTTGACCCTCGTTCGGAGCTTCTTAGAGCAGCTCGACCCCAAATATCATCGTTCATGCAGCTTGTCTTCGGATGACAAGTAGGTTATGGTCTAACTTCCTAGACTTAGCATATATCGGATAAAATTGTACTAGCTGGCATCCTTGGGTTGGGTTATTAGGTTGGTACCACAGACCTTGACCGCTTTTCCATGATTCATCCCATTTCTTTCCTCCGTTGTGTGTAGTACTCTTGGTATTTGGTATTAACACCCTTATGGTCCTGTGAGGCCTTGTTGACTCTGGAACATAGAAGGTGGGTTATTGGGAATGTCTGCAAGTCCTGGGTATAGAAATATTCTTCTAGGCTGGTTATGCTTGCTGAGTAGCTGTGGAGCCTGTGCAGGACCGATAGGTTGGTTGTGAGCCATGGGGCCACTGTTTGTGATTGGTCATATCATTTATCATGCATATAAAGGATTTTCTACTCGATTTTACAATAGTTTTGGCTTCGAGCCCAAAAGCTCAATCGACAGAAGTTTGAGCAACCCTGGTTATCATCACTGATTAGTGACAAAGAACCACCGTGGTTAAGGGAAGCCCTTCCCACCATACACAAAAGTTCATTAAGCTTTGCAGCTAAGTACTGGTGAAAGATCATGCATATATAGCTGATGCTGACTACGGGTGATGATTATATGACTACAAACAAAGTAGTATTGGTTGTGAGTTTGTTGTCTCATTTCCCAATAAATTTTGGGTGGTTGATTCCACTAGAGATTCGAGAGAGGGCTGCTAGAGTAAATAATACCATGCCATTCCCATGCCTCATCACTAGGATCTTCCAGGCTGTAGGTATATCCCTATTCCTTGGGTTTAATTGGTTGCTGGAGGCTACTAGGGTGAAGGATATTGACAAAACAAAAGATAAAGCAAAAATCTGGTCTGAAATGGTTCAAAGAGGGGGATATGAACACCAATTTTTTCCATTCATATGTTCAAGGGAGAAGGAAGAAACTAAGAAAAGATAGGATTCAAGATAGTGAAGGGAACTGGGTGACTTCGGCAGGAGAGAAACCATTAGAAGCTATTAAGTTCTTTGAAAATCTATTCACAGCAGATTCCAGCCCTAGCAATTTTGATATTCTACAACAAGTGCCTAAAATTTTTACTGATCAGTAGAATAAGGAATTGAGAAGTTTGCCATCAGAAGAAGAAGTTAAGTTGGCTGTTTTTGCTCTAAGTGAGGAAAGCTCAGGAGGTCCAGATGGGTTCACATGATTGTTTTATCAATCTTGTTGGGAGATCATCAAAACAGACATACACACCATGGTCAAAGCCTTTTTTGTTGGACAAGTGCTTCCTAAATTAATTACTCATACTAATCTTGTTCTCCTACCCAAGAAGGAAAAAGTAACCAGCTTTGGTTATGTAAGACCAATAAGATTGAGTAATTTCTCTAACAAGCTTATCTCTAAAGTCCTACAGGAAAGATTAGCCTTAGTTCTTCCAGGTATAATATCAAAGAATCAAACAGGCTTTCTAAAGGGAAGAAGTATTTTTGAAAGTGTCCTTTTGGCACAAGAAATGATACGGGAAATCATAATTAGATCAAAGACTGCTTATGTGGTAGTGAAGCTAAACATGACTAAAGCTTATGATAGAGTTTTCCTGGTTGTTTCTAACCAAAATACTTAGAAGATTTGGGTTCTGTGAGGTGCTAATTGACATGGTGTACACACTACTATACAACAACTGGTACTCAGTCTTGGTGAATTGACAAGAACATGGATTCTTCAAGTCCAATAGGGGGTTAAGCAAGGGGAACCTCTATCCCCAACTCTATTTGTGATAGATGCTGAAGCTCTTAGCAGAAGCCTGAATTCTCTCTTTCAGAAGCAAAGGTATGTTCCTTATGGGGTTCCTAAGTGGAGCCCAGAGATCAATAATTTGGCCTATGCATATGATACAATCCTATTTATTTCAGTAGATAAGGGTAGCCTAAAGATAATGAAGAAAGTTCTGGTGAAATATGAGAATTGTTCAGGACAACTGATCAATATGGGAAAAAGTGCCTTCTATGTGCATGAGAAGACTAAAGGAAGATGGATCAGAAGGGTAAAAAGGATCACTAAGGAGAGGCAAATGACTTTTCCATTCATGTACCTAGGCTGCGCAATGTTCTATAGTAGAAATAAGATTGAACATTATGATCACTTTATTACAAAAATCAGAAAGGGACTACACTCATGGCAAGGAATATTCCTTTCTTTTAGAGGCAGGGCTGTTCTTATCCAGAATGAATTGCAAAGTATGTCAGTACACCTGTTGTCTGCAGTAAGCCCCTCTACAGGAGTTATAAGGCAGATCCATAGAGTGTTTGCAAGATTTTTCTAGAACAACACTGAAAAAATAAAAAATAAGCATTGGGTTAAGTGGGAAGATCTTTGTTTGCCAAAGGAGGAAAGAGGAGTAGGCTTCATATCACTATTCGATATCTTTAATGCTTTATTTTGTAAATTGTGGTGGAATTTCAGAACAAGGCCTTCCTAATAGGCCTTTTATCACGCCTCGAGCCTACACCCTAGACGTAACACGGAACCTGAGACCACAAGTGATCCCAAGATAACCCTTCTTGCTAGCATAATTCATGAGCAACTAAATAGAAATAGATAAACTGAAGAATATTAAGTGGAAGCTGAAACATATGGCTCTTGAAGAGTACTGTAATAAACTGAAGTTTTATAAACTGAAATACAACTCATTTGAAAAATGATACAACTAACTGACTGAATGTCTATGAAGCCTCTACTAACACTGACTATGGTTAGCTGGGACATGACCCCCAACTATCTTTCATCAATGTATAACAACTGAAATAACCGCGATAACTGCTAACTGACTGGAGTTCCTAGAAAAGGAGAACTCGTTCCTTGTTAACTGGAAGCTGCGATCTATCTGAGCATGATTCTGGGAGCTAGCACTAAAACCTACATCATCAAAAGGATGCAACACAAAAGGGTATGCGATCAGTACTTTGAATGTACTGAGCATGTGAGATAATGCACTAACTTTGAAAACATGAGAAAACATGTATATACTAGAACATAACTGAAAGTTGGACTTAGTATGGATATCTGAGAATGCATAAGTCAATACTATAAAACATGGGCTCATTTACTGAAGAGTATAAAATGTTTCTGGGTTGTAAACTGTGAGACACATAGACTATAAACTAACTAAGCATGCTGAAAATACTGACGAGCTCTTTAAAAACTGTAAGTTGAATCTGTAGTACTCAGGCCCAAACATAATAGGTACAAATTCTAAAATGTAGGAATATTTTAAAAAAATGTAATTTAAAAGCTGTAAAACTGAACTGAGGGCCTAGTATGCAACTACTGAGTCCAATTCTATGAGAGAGTCTGTTAACAGACATAAACCACGTGAGCTAAACATGTAGTATGATGTATACGCCCCATCGAAAGGACCCAATATACCTTGCCAGGGTATAAAGGAATGGCTTATGTGATCACTAGTTTTAAGACCTAACCGAGGGGCTAAATAACCTACGATGGGCATATAGTTCTGGGACTTTAGGTACGTTGAACCTTAGTCCAACTCGGTGCTAAGTACTACTCCCAAACTGAATGCTGATAGCTCATTTAAAACTGAAATTCTGGAATGCTACATCAGAACCTAATTAATCTAGATGATTTTTAAAAGACTGCATAACTGAATACTATTCATAAAGCATGTGGACATATCTAGATGTCATACTAATCATGGAGCTTACTAAGTTCGTAATCATTGATGGATTATCTTGATACCATGCTAATCACAAGACCTACTAAGTTCATCATAATTGATGGAACCTTTCTAAAAATTAGACATAAAACCATGATATTCTTTTCCAAAATCTGAAACCATTGTAAGATCAAAAAATATCATCTTTCGATCAAAAATCTCATATTTTCCTCAAATGTCATACCACATGCCATGTATATGCATGGATGAGTAAATGTGTGCCATCACAGAGAATACACGTATTGCTACATATCAAACAACGCAAAATCATCTTCCAGACAAAATGACTGACCTAGAATTCCGTCCAATCCAAGCTATGGACTTGGGCCACAATTACACATTAACGGTAAATGAAATGGAAAACAAAACTATAATGCAAAAATAACCATAACATCTAATCTACTGCGAATATCTACACAAGCCTATACTAAGGATTCTAGTCTAATATGACGAGGCTACAATATCTTATACTAAGGACAATCATGATAATTCTATTCTATGATCCAGAAAATGGCCAAATATACTGAAACAGGATTTAAGCCTAGTTCTAACATAAAACTTATCCTAACGTTCAAGTAATGTATAAAATATAAAATCTAACTAAGCCAGGTTTAAAAGAGGTAAATCGTAACCTACCTTGGTGCCAAACTACAAGCATGAACCATCAATCGTGTGCCTTACCCTTCTGAATATCCTCAAAATGTTGTCACATTGTCACAAACATAATCTAGATGTCAAGATGAGAAGAACGACACCCATATTGATATACGAAATTTGTGCCAGAAATCAAGTCTAAAAATGACCCCCGGAGCCCGCTTAACAAAACAAAAAATAGATTTCATAACTATGCTCCCAACGTGCTACAGGGTGCATGCCCCAAACTTGGGCAGAAATGGGAGTGAATTCAAACCTCAAATGGTCCAAAAATCATCACTTTAATTGAAGAGGAAATCATGCAATTAGGACCCAAATTCATGAACAAAACGCGGATTTAAGGTTTAGATGCGGGATAGAACGAGAGGGGGAAAATGATTACCTCAAGTGAACACAAAATTGCCAACAAATGATGATTCTTCTTCGCAGTCGAGCTCTAACAGGAAATATGTTTTTAACACTTAGAGAAATGAAGTAGATGAGTACATTTAAATGTACAAGCATCATCGCACCTGCGGATGAATCATCATAGGTGCAGCATCTCACCAGTGGATAAAGCACCACAGGAGCGGAGGTCAACAGTAACCTCCGACTTTGCAGGCGTGGCTCAAGCTCCACAGGAGTGGATCCGCAGGGGTGCACAAGCCCCACAGGAGCGACGCCCTGCTGAAGTCAACAGGCAACACAGGTGTTGCTGGCCGCCACGGGCGCAACTCTGCAGTGCGGCCCAGGCGCTGCAAGGGCGGCTGATCCAGCAAAAAAAACAACACTAACAAGACTCCAATCACACCCTTGGGATTCATTTGGAACCCATGAACATCAATCAAATATGCTATCCAACTGGACCGACATTCCGGAATCAACAGAATCATGGAAATGACCAACGGAGGTAGCCTTGATGAAATGTTAACCGAAGTTAGCACTTTGCTGGTTTTGCTTAAAAGTTACCCAAGTGCCTAAAATGAGTTTGGAAGCCTCTAGACCCAAACCAAAGGTCCCACTAGCCCAAAATCAATATTCCAGAGCTAATAACACTAACCAAATTTCCATCGGAGCCCATCTTTTCTGAATGTTGATCAAAGTCAAACTTACCAACTTAAAGAGTTCCAAAATAGGGAAACTCATTTAGACCTCAAACAAATGCCTCGAGAAGTATTCCACCCATTCCCCTAAGTCAAACAAAGATGAAGAAGCTCTAAGAAGTGTCAAAACAGTAAAATAGCATGAATGAAAGAAAATGACCACGAGACTCATTACAACATACACTACTAAAAGAACTTTTGTCCTCGAAAGTCAAAGAAAGAAAGGTACATAAAGCCCACAAAGTGAGGATAGCGGGTCCAGATATCAATCTCTGTCACCCAAGTAGCCTCCTCAACTGAACGATGCCGCCACTGAACCTTAATTGACAGAATCTCCTTGAACCTCAACTTTCTAACCTGCTTATCCAAAATAGCAACAGGCTCCTCCTCAAAAGTTAGTGACTCATCCAACTGAACTAAATCCCACTGGAGCACATGCAACTCATTCGGAACATATCGTCTCAGCATAGAAACATGAAAAATAAGGTGGACACCTGGAAAAGCCGAAAGCAAGGCTAACTCATATTCTACCTCCCCAATATGACAAAAGATCTCAAATCACCCAATCAACCTAGGGATAAGCTTTCCCTTCCTACAAAATCTTATCAAGCCCTTCATAGGCGACACCTAAAAGAACACCCAGTCACCAACCATAAACTCTAAATCTCAAACCCTCCAATCAACATAACTTTTTTGCCTTCTCTGCGCAGTACGTAGCCTCTCCTGAATGACCTAAATCCTATCTATGGAATCACATAGCAAGTTAGTACCCCACGATCTAACCTCGAAGCCATCAAACCAACCCATCGGAGACCTATACTACCTATCATACAATGCCTCAAATTAGGCCATCTGAATACTGGAGCGGTAACTATTATTATATGTAAACTTTTCCAAGGCTAAGAAATGGTCCCACTAACCTCCGAAATCAATAACACAAGCCTGCAACATGTCTTACAACACCTAAATAGTACGCTCCAACTGACCATCAGTCTATAGGTGAAAATTCATGCTAAGCTCAACTTAAGTACCCAACTCTCTCTGAATAAACCTCCAGAAACACAAAATAAACTCAGTACCACGGTTAAAAATGATAGAAATAGGCACCCCATGTAAACGGACAATCTCACAAATGTAAATCTAAGCCAACCTCTCTGAACTGTAGCAAGTCTGAACTGGCAAAAAGTGAGCAGGCTTCTTCAACCTATCCACGATGATCTAAATAGCATCAAACCTCCACAAGGTACGTGGAAAGCCTACCACTAAGTCCATATCTATCCACTCCTATTTCCACCCAGGATTGGGTAGTCGCTGAGTCAAACCACCTGGTCTCTAGTGCTCATACTTCATCTACTGATAAGCACTAGATATGAAATCTAAGATATCCCGCTTCATCCTACACCATCAATAGTGTTGTCATAAGTCACTATACATCTTAGCTTCCTTATGATGAATAGAATACCTAGAACAATAAACCTCCTCCAAGATCAACTTGACTAAATCACCAACTCTAGGAACAAAAATACGACCCTCAATCCTCAAAACACCCTTCGAATCTAAGTTTTCCTTCCTAGCCTCACCTCTCAACACCTTGTTACAAATGATCCTCAACCTCGCAACATCAAACTGATATTCCAAAATATTTTCTACCAAGAAAGACCTAGCCTCAACACATGCTAGATACAACCTGGTTCATGTCCGAAGATAAATCACAAGTTATATAGTTCTACCACATAGCATGTAATAAGATGAGTCTCAACTCTAATTCAAACCATAACTTACCTCGAGTGAAAATTTACCACCCGCAGCTAGTTCACAGCTGCCTTTACCTTCCTTAACTCTCTTAAATACACAAGGTCTAAAAATAACAATAATATATGAGTAATTAGCCACTTACTCTTTATTTTAAGCTTTGAGAATTCAATCCAACAATTCTACCCTATAAACAAGGTTTCTAACATTCCCCAGGGTTAATTAATCACTAGTTAGCCCCATTGGATTCATAGAATCAATATTCAAAGGTTTCCAACCAAGTTCATACCTTTTCAACAATTTTTATGCCTAAAGGTTTCACCTTTATGGAACCTAAGGTTCCCCATTAACTTTAATCAAGTTAAAGACAACATATTTTATACTAGGAATAAAAAAGATACATCCTAGGATCAATTCTAGATGATTTTACACCTGCCCATATGGTTCTTCACCAAGTTTACACTTCTAGGGCTTAAATGCAAGAATTCCACTATTAATCCTTCCCCCCAAGTCTAGGAAAGATTAATAATAAATAAATAAGAGGCTTTATGGATTACTTACCTTGAACGAAGAAGATTTCCCTAGTTTTTTTTGGAGAAATGACTTTTTAAAGCTCTAGAACAAAGTTAAGTTATGAGAGAAATAACTCAGAAAATTGTAGAACTTCCAGGTATACAACCCCATTTTCTCATTACAATGGATGGTTCTTTATCCCGATGAGGTATCCTCTCATCACGGCAAGCGACAATTTCCAGAACACAATGTTCTCGCCCAAAATCCCTCATTTCACAACACACTCTATTTTAGGAATATTACAGATTAATCTCAATGCAGCAACACTCATAACTAGAGTTCTATGAACTCGAATATAGTCCCAAAACTTCCTACAGAACCCTACAACAGTTGGCTACCTGAAAATGGATACTAAACTATCATACAACTACCCATGAATCACAAATCATCTATAAGGAATAACACTTTATTTTTTCATCTAAGCTCACCCTAGCCTAAGATTTTCAACTCTCACTTTAGGGGCTTTTCTAGCCGAGTTCTTATGCCTTACTTTACTATAATGACAGAAAATGTGTTGATTTTACTCCTTTTATTACTGATTTTTGTGCCATTTATTATTGCTTTGCTCCTTATCTTGTTGTCTTTTGCTGATTTTGCCTTTTGCTTCTTTTCAAATTCCATAGCTATTTGTCTTTTCTGCTGATTTTACACCTGTTGACTTATAGTAACTCTTTATTCCATTGAAAGGGCATGCCGGCTCTTCTCTTTGATTGAGGAGATAAGCTTGAGCTATCCCTAGAGGATCCATCATATCTCCATTGCTGGGCTCACTTGTATATGAGGACGTAGTGTCTAGTAACTCCATTATTTGTTTTGGTTCAGATTCGTTGTTCAGATTTGATAAAGCTTCTTTGAGCCTCCTTTTTAATTCCTCTTTAGATAACTGAGATTCTTGTCATGACGACAAGCTTGATGCTCTAGTATTGTCTTGGACTGTTGGTGTACAAACTTTGATTCTAATGGTCTTACTTAAATATTTGATCCTTTCAAATTCATGAATGTGGAAGGACCAATAAATAAGGTAAGAGATTCTTTTAGAAATAAAGAATTTACACAACTTGACATTTTCTGGTAGGGTGGAGATATTCTGCTCTACCTGGAATTTTTCAAACTGCTTCTGAAAATGTGTTGACAACACTTGTTTATTTCCTCCAAATTGGCTCCACCATTTGTAGAACCATCTAGGGAATACTGCACTTTTTATCTGCTCTGAATTTTCACAAATCAAGAGTGAGTATTGGGCCTAACATACATGAAATTGTACCAGGCTGCCTTATAATCATACCAATTGTATGTCTGGGATCGATGAACTTCTGATAGGGGAATGGGGGTATGTAGAAGATCCTTGAACCATTCAAAGGAGCTTAGAATCCTTTTAATTGTAAATTTTATGAATTCAATACTGTATGGATTATTAATATCTTTTAATTTATGCTCAATCTTCACTGAATCAGTATCTGTTAAGATGAACTCATAATACCTTTGGGTTTTTAGGGGATCCTCTGTCTCCACATAATTCCGATTTGTATAGCAAGGTTTTAATAGGTCTGGTACTCCAAAACCTTCGTATCTTTTATCAAGCGCCATGATCGGTAATACCAACAAATCTGTTATTTCAAATTGCTCTTTATTTGGAGTAATCTCCATGTTCCATTCTGGGGTAGTTGGGAGGACTACCTGAGCATACGTCTCCGGTGGCTTCATTTTGTAACTATCCTTGGTTTGGACAGTGATGCCTTTATTATCTGTTGAGGAGGAATCTTCCCTGAAAACTGTTTTAAGAGGTTGTAATTTTGTCAAACTGGTTATAGGTTCTTTTAATGGTGAAGGAATGGTAGCTTTGGTCAAACTGGTTATAGGTTCTTTTAATGGTGAAAGAATGGTAGCTTTTGGCAGATGTGGAAATTCTGCCAGAACTGAAAATCTATTTTCAGGTTTTTGTTTATCTATTTTCTTACAAGGTCTTTTCATTTTTTCTTCAGGTTTAAAGTCTGGGAATGGGGGCCTCTGAGGTCTTATTCCTGGGGTTCCGGGTCTCATTATTTAACTGTAAAAATTCTCTTGTTAAAAAATCGGGGAGAGAATTATTTTCCCCTGTTATAAACTCTATTTGAAAATCAAAGCTGGATAATAAAGCTTGCCATCTAGCAAATATTTGTTTAGAAACTAAAATTTTTTACATCTTTTTGTAAAACATCTTTGGCTGCTTTGCAGTCTACTCTTAACAAAAATTCTTTGTTTATTAAATCATCTTGAAATTTGGTAATACATAGTTATAGCCAAAATTTCCTTTTTAATGGTACTATAATTTTTTTGGGCATTATTCCATAAACCTGAAGTGAATTTTACTAATTGTTCAGGGGTTTCTAGAGAAACTCTTTGTTTAAGGATGCCTCTGTATCCTACGTCTGCGGCATCGATTTCTACTATCATGAATGCCTCTAAATGTGGTATTCCTAGACACGGATGTTTCAGAACTATTGATTTAATTTTTTGATCGTCTTAGTCTGCTCTATTCTGCATGGGACTGGATCCTTCTTAAGACGCTGATAATGAGGTTTACAAATCTGCCTAATATTTGGAATAAAATCAGCAACATAGTTAAGACTTCCTAGAAATCTTTGGAGTTGCGTTTTATCAATTAACTCATCTGAAAATTTAGATGAGAACTCTATGGCTCTGCAAATGGGTTTATAGGTTCCTTGATATAAGTCATGACCAAGATATCTAATAGCGGTCTGAAATAACTTAATCTTTTTAGCACTTACTACTAACCCATTTTGTTTAACAATTTTTAAAAAGGTTGAAATATGTTTAAAGTGTTGATCAATATCTTCTGAATATATTAAAACATCATCTATATAAACTATAAAAATATTACTATTTTGATTGAATATATCGTTCATAATATTTTGAAATTCAGATGGCGCATTTTTTAGTCCAAATGGCATTACATTCCATTCGTATTGTCCGAAAGGTACATTAAAGGCTGTTTTATATTTATCCTTTTCGGTGATTTGTATCTGCCAAAATCCTGATTTCATATCGAACTTACTATAAATATTAGCTTTATAGGTTCTTTTAAGAAGATCTCTTTTATTGGGTATCGGGTATCTAATCCATTTTAAAACCTTATTAAGGGGCTTATAATTTATGACCAGTCTTGGGGATCCTCTTTCCTTTTCTACACTATTATTGAAATAAAATGCTGAGCAACTCCAGGGTGACTTGGAAGGTCTGATAATTTTTTTATCAAGTAAATCATTGATTTTATTTTTACAATAGTCTATTAATTCATGGTTTATTTGTATAGGTCTTGCCTTAGTGGGGATGACTATTTCGTCGAATCCCTCGATATATGGTAATTCAACAATATGTCTTTTTCTTTCCCAAAAGGCATTAGGAAAGTCCAAACAAGCTTCTTGCTCGATGACATCTTGGAGGCCCTTAATTTTGGCTTCTATTTCTAGGTTTTTTAATGATGATTCAATCCTTTTAATCTTTATTTCATCCTTTAAATATTTTATTTATTGTGAAAGTAGATTTATTCTAAAGATAGTTTTGTTTTTTACAAAGTCACTTTCCTCTTTTGACATACTATATAGATAAGAAAAAATAATTTCCTTTCCTAACGTAGTGGTATCTAACGTGGCGGTATATGGTTTTATTTGAGTTATAAAAGGGATACCTAATATTATTTCTTCATTTATATCCTTGGTAATTACAAAATCATTAATAAAACAAATTTCATTGTTGCATGTGTGTGCCTTATGGAGTTTATAATTTATCTTGAGTCGTTCTCCCATTGCGGAGAATAATCGGGTAGTACTCTTTTTGAGGTATTTAGTAGGAATTATTCCTTCAATTATGCAATTTTGATCTACTCCTGTATCTAATAATGCAATTTTATGAATAGTATAATTTTTATTTATGACTAATGTAATAGGTATGTGGTAACTCTAGGCTTTAACTATTGCAATTATTTTAATTCCTGATTTGGTTTCTAGAGTTCCTTCTAGCGACTCTATTTCTTCTTCCTCATCTTTTCCTAATTTTGATGTTTCTCCAGGTTTGTATGACGCTGGTTCTTGTTAAGGCTTCAAATCTTTTATAATTTTATCGGTAAGTGATTTTGTTTCTACTTTTTCAAGTCTTTGCTTAATCTCCTTAACTTCCTTTTTTACTTGAAATAATTCAGTCTGAAGATCTTGTAGTATTGTGTCAGATCTTTGTTCTTTAAATTTATACAATGCATTTTTCATATTAAAGGGTTCAATAGTTTCTTTTTTCGGTTGTTGATTAAGAACTATATTTTTTAATTCTATTAAATATTTTCTTTTAAGATCATGATCATCAATATGGTCAATCATCTCAAAGAAAATCTCCTTGTTACTATTAGTATTGACATTTATAGAGCGGCTATCACAGGTGCAAATTGCGCCACTGCATCCACAGTGATTACTTGACTCACTGCTGTCAAAACTATATGCGATATTAAGTTGATCTTCGTCACTAAGGCTCTTCTTCTCAGAGGAAGAACTATTTTCATTTTCCTCAAGAATAGAATATAATTTATTTTTGACTTCTTGTTCAAGTTCTAACATATTTATTTTATCTTTTCTTTTATTAGGTACTCGGCAGTCTCTGGCTCGGTGACCAAACTTTCTACAGTTTCAACATTTATCAGTATTATTTTTATAAGATTTATTGTCACCTTTAGTGGTCTTATGTTTCTTAAATCTTCTTTTGTAATAATGGGGTTTTTTCGGTTTATTCTTAAAATATTTATGTCTTCTTTTCATTTTCTTGGATGCTTATTTTGAAGTGGCGGATAATTTAACATATCCAAAGTCCTGACAAAAACTCCCTAGCTCACTTCGTGATATTTTACTGTCCCTTTTTAGTTGATTTTTTATTTCATGTCTGTACATAATTCAAGTCCAGTGAAGTTTATAGAGCTTATAAGGTCACCATAAGTTAATTGACTATAGGGAATTTTACCTTCGAACCTATCTTTTAATTTTATCCTAACTTTTTCAGCAAATAATGCTGGTAAACCACTTATAAATTTTTCTTTCCAATAATCATGATTGCAGTTTTCTCTAACCATGACTTTGTTGAGGAAGACATCTTTGTACCATCTAAAATCGTCTAATTTTGGACAAGATATGTTTGATAATATCTCTAGACTTCTATCTTGGAAAAGTTGGGGTTCCCCTATAAAATGTTTAGCTATGCTATAAATTAAAGTAGCGGTGGCGTCTTCTGAGATTTGATTTTCAGAAGTTTGTCCTGTGGGTTCAGTCTTAATAACTTGAGTAATAGTAGTAGAATTTAATACACTTTGTTTATTATCTTTGGTGAGATAATTATCCCACCAATATTTTAATGTTCCCATAAATCCTGCTATAATTAATATGGAAGCTTGTTTATCCGTAATGTTTTTCATTCAATATGCCGTTATGGCCATTTCCATTTCATGCAGTTTATTGTATATTTGATGTTTCACGAGTCCATCAATATTTCATTTAGCAATTTCGCTTCCAGAATGTGAAGTATGAGATAAAAATTCATTTTCTTCATACTGCATATCCAGAGAAGAGGTTTTTTTTTATAATAGTTCTTTTTCTTAGAGTATCTAAAACTTAACTTGTTGATGTCATTATCAGTCTTTTCAGATATGGTTCTCATGACCTTATCATCTTCAAATTTTAATTCGGCCTTTAATCTTCCGTTAATTTTTTCTATAAGATCATCTGGGATTTCAAACTTTTCTTGAAATTTTGGGAATTTATCTTTTGAAAATTCTGGTAATTTAAATATTGGGTGAGTTTCTAACTTCTTATCCTTATCATTATAAGAAGAACTTGGTTTATCTTTAAAGGTTGATTTATTATCATCCTTAAGGATTTGATTGGAGACCACATATAGTAGTTGATTTGTATAATTATTTTGCTGAATTATCCGATTTATATCTTTATTCGTAGGGTCACCTTTAGTATCTAATATATCAAGTTTAAAGGGTGTAGCAGTAACAACTCTACCATCTACGGGTAAACTAATTTCTTCTAATGGGAGAATTATAGATTCAACCACCTTAGTTTTAGTATACCATTTATTGACAATCATATTTAATGATTCTTTTTGATCGTCTAATTTTCGAGTATACTCAAACCATTTAAATTTTTTAATATTATATCTTATTCTTTTCATATCGGTGTGCCAATTTTTTCTAAAGGATATTCTTTCCTTTAATGAATATTTTTGGACATACCATTCCCTTTTTATAGCATTCTCTGGATTCGTCCAGAGTTTATCTAAATATTCAAAGTCAGGTTCAAATTCTTCATCTGACCTGATCATGTACAAAGAGTCTCTTACTCCTAGCATTTCACTAGCAGTGGGACTTGTTGGTTTCTTGGTAATTCTAGGTTCGTATTCCAATTTCGAAATTATTTTCGAAAAATCTACTCCCTTTAATTTTTTCTATATGTCTTCATAAGTAACCTCCTTTCTTCTTGGGTTGTCAAAAATGAGGATCTTGGAAAAGACATTCTTTTACTAGAAGTAGCATGACTAAAAAATTGGAATCTTAAAATTTTTAAATCTATAGATCCATCCGAGAATTGAACTACCTGCTCAATGCTTGAATTTTCCTCTTCAATATCTGGCTCCGTTATTGAGTAAAAGTGCCAATTATCTTTTATTAATATGTCATTCCATTTTATCATTTTTGGGACAAAGATTTTATTATGACTATGATTGGCTTCCATAAGTATGGTAACTCCTTTATTGCTTACTATTTTAGCCTTAGGGGCTAAGGTAGTTTTCATTAGTCTATAATATACTCTATATATTATGGCTATTTCTATAGTATTTATTTTACTATTCATATTTTTTGTTTTAACATTTAATGTTAATGTATCCATAACATTCTGATCATTAATATCTATAGCGAAATTGGGATGACAATTAAAATATACAGGGCCATTAGCTAAATTATTTTGTAATACTGCTAATAATGAGTCATCAAAATTTAGTAATCTATCATATCTTAGGAGAAGACATATAGGTACATCTAGAACTAAAGGATATAGTTGTTTAACTGCTACTTGAACAAGTCCTATATGAAGAAACTTTTAATTTTTCCTATATCTGTTAATATCTTCAGCCGCTAATAATTTAATAGTTTCAATATTCTTATTAATAACAACCATATATTCAGAAGTTTTAATATTATAATTATTTATAAAATCAAGTGTCCAGTTTTATAAACCCTTTCAAAATGTTCTTTTGGAATATTCAAATTTTGTAGATCACTTTCTATTTTCGCTATCTTAGTAGTGGTAGCAGAAACATTAACACTATTTATTATGTTTTGATTTATTGGAGCATCCATTAAAATTTGAATAAAATATGGGGTAAAAGAGGGGTTTTGTAGTACTATCCTGGAACCAATATCTACTTTAGATGTTACTCAATAATTATTTCTTTGTGTAGTATTTTTTGGTTATCTTTCCTAACTTTCTGTTATCCTATTCCTTTAGGTTTGGCGACGGGAACACCATCTGGGTCCGACTCTAATACATGACAAATCTAGAGCTAATCCAATGGAAGATACATGCTTGCCAACGTCTAGACCGTGATTAAACGGCTACCCAACTCAAGGAATAAAACTAAGAAAGTAGATGAAGAGTAACAACAAAGACTACTCAATGAAATAGTTATTTCAAGAGCAACATAATTTTGACTGGCTCTAGGATAGTATAAAGATTTAGCTACCTGCATATCTGAAAGCTGGGGGCTACATCGTCCAATGATGTAACACCAAAAAGAGGCATTAGTACTTTGAATGTACTGGTATGTAAAGCAGTAGAGTGAAACAGTACTAATATCTAAACTGATAAAACTCAAAAACTGAGACATGAATAATATAACAATAAACAGAGTTGAATAACTGAAAAGAAGAATGAGTGACCTGAACGCTGAAACTTAAAGTAATATAAGTAAAACTTTCTTAAAATATTTTATTAAAAGTAAAACTGAAAATGAAAACTGAATAACTGAAGTCTGGACAAAACTTAAAAATAATGCTTCACAAAAACTCTCTTTAAACTAGTGGCCTCGGCCAATCATATATTATCTCAAAATAAGCAAATTTTCTTTTTGGGGAGTTTCTCTTAATCGACATAAACTATGTGAGCAACATGGAGTACAACCTCTTGTCCACGTTGCCCGAATCCAACGACTTGCCTGCATTGACAAAGCCATCCTATACCTTGCGGGGGTATAAGATGAAACATAATCTGGGGATCCCAAAGTTGAGCCCGAAGGCTATAAATAATAGAGGAGTTACCCTAATTGCGGACGATCCTATCCTACGATGGAAACATAGTTTTGGGACATGTGTTTACTAAACCCATACCCATCTTGGTGCTAAATAGTCCTCTCAAAACATATTACATGCTTAGAACATATAAATCTTGAAAAACTTTCTAAAAATCATGCTTGATTCAAAATATCGTATCATGAACATATCTATCTTTGTGAGCCTTGGCTCTAAATCTCTTTAACTTTTTGAACTTTAACTTTCATGATACATAACTTCTTCTCTTTTCAAGACATGATATTAGCATAAACATTCTTTGTAAACTTTTCATGAACATACACTTTGAAAATTTTAAATTAGATTCCATAAAAATTATGAATAATCTAGTAAATCATGAAATAAAATTCTCAATAACCATAAGAAAATTCGTAAACTTTGCTTAAAAACTCATTAGATATGTATTAGGAATCAAAACAAGAAGAGAAACTCCAAACTAATAGAATTCTTACTAAAAATCATAGGAGGTTCAAAGAATATCTTCAAGAGACCAAGAATTAAACTTAAGGATTTCAACTCTTAAAAACCCTAACATAATACATGGCTTAAACTAAAACAATAGCTTGGTGGTGGGGAGGACGGGGTTCCCATCCAGAAAGATTAGCCTTACATAACTTGATCTTAGAGTTTGAGAAAGAGACCTTGAAGAAAACATTAAACTTTGAGTCTCTTGTTCCTTAGGGTTCTTGGGAGTTTGGAGAAGAAAAGAATCGCTTTTGTTATATTTTTTTAAGAGTCGATCAATATTTAAGGGAATGAAGGATTTGGGGTAGTTTAGGCTTAATGTCAGGTTTAGGTAGGCCAAAATGATGTAGTTTTGGTGTTAAAAGAGTGGGAAAAGACCAAAAAAAAAACCTTGAAAATGCGTTAACAATGGAGAACACTTCTGTCTAACGGTTCAGGTGACGAACCGTCAGACCCTTGATGAGTCGTCACTCGAACCATTAAGACATGAACAAATTTTGGTTTTTCTAGTTAAGCTGACAACTTTCTTGATGAATCATCACAAATGTGATGGTTCGTTATGTGAGTCATCACTCTTAGGTAGACTGATGTATTCTGATAAAATGAGCATAACATTTTACTAAGATCTCGGATTAACGCATAGCTGGCGGCGTTGGAATAAAGATTCGAAGACATTTAATTTGGTGTGTATTAGGCCATCTAATTCTTCATATACTAGGATTAATGGTTGTTTGAAGTTGACCAAAGTTGGATCTTACATGAGAACTTAATCGGTTGTGGTGCTTTCAACCTAATTTGATGATAAGAGTTTCTTATGAACATGATTCGCATCCAAAGCACTCACCACATGGGAAAAGATCATTACGCTCATGAAAATGGTTCAGATCTTTAGCTTAGAATTTTTGGGGTGTTACAATATCTTCCCCTTGAGATCATTCATCCTCAAATGATGGTTAATTCTAAGATGAATGAATCAATAAAGACATTACCATGTTCTTTGGTTGGAAATAAGAACACTAATATGAACTAAGATGCATCAACTCAAAGTTCAAGATATTTATTAAAGCGTACAAAAACACGAATTATTTTGAGCACGAACACTATGACTTGGATGACATGGAACATGCTTAGGGGTTCATAACATAGGTAAGGCTTTCTCTTCTTTCCCATAAGGACTAGTCATAGACTGGGAGAGGAAGTGTTAACACACAAAAGCTGGGGTGGAGTAACGTCTCTACTAACGTAGACAGAAAATACGCAAGCAAGGTAAAACACAGACATACCCAAGCCCAAATCCCTAAAAGGGAAACTCAATGACACTAAGACTAGTCTTTGCTTAACAACTCACCATCTCCCCCTTAGTTCAAAAGTTAATAACTTAAGTCTGCAAACTAATCTTATACACTAATATTCCCTCCAAAAAAAATGGGAGCATCACCATACTCAAAACACTCAACACTAACCATCTATAGATCCCTTAATTTTCTCCTTTGGGACACTCTCTACAACCACCTTAGCTTCTTTTACACTTCACAATACAAACCCACTAGCTAGCCACACATGGCATGTACCACTCACGACCCCATGTAACCACACATACTCACCATCTTAAACACTCATTACCTTCTCTCACACTCTAAGGCTCTTCTTAACCACTAGACTTAGTCAAGACCTTCACATCTTACCTAGAGGTTTCATCTAACACATTCACACTTAACAACTTACTTCTCACAAATTCCACATCAACATACATAAATTAAATTCCCAAAATCAACAGTGATCATTCACGACTCAAACTTATAACCTAACACTTGAATCAAATGGTCGCACAACTTCCTTTCACACACACTACTACTCATTTGATCATTTGTCTAAACTCGCTTCATAACTCTATAAACATCAAAGGGTTTTTCCTTCAAGCTACAATGTGCAGCCTAGTTCTATCCATTCTTAACTACTCTTTACTTCCATTTGGAGCCTATATATATGATATATACTACCACATTAACAAGTTCTGAAACACTATAACAAGCAATTTTTCCTCTAAATACAACCATGAAATCTACATTGCAGTAATTACACCCCGGACAACATTTGACAACATAACACCCCATCACTCACCATCTCCCGGGTTATATCACTACCCAGAAATCTAGATGCATGCTTCCTCCTCCCTTGAAGGGTACTGTCTAAAAGAAGGCTTAGAAAAGGGTCTGAATACTCATTTTATTTTGGCACAAATGCACGATTTATGAGAACAAGGGAACAATCTTTTGAACTAATGAACAGAAATGCACTAATGGGTTCCGATCAAGCCCTTGTGCAGTCTCTTAACTTTTAGCTGGTTCTATCTGAGGAAACAACCTTGATAGGAGTTTGAGCTTTCCACGTGTACCACCTCAAATATAAGGCATAGTTTGATGAACTTGGAGCAATGCACGAATTTACACAAGTTTCTTAGGGTGTTACTTTATTACACGATCTAGAGTAAGAAAGAATGAGAAAATTTTCTTAAATGTCCATAGTCCCTCATTTATAGAAGTGGGGCCCTTACAAATACAAACAAGATCCTACTGACACGGCTTTATAGACACCCTAGGACACTTGAACTCTGTGCTCTGATACCAAGTTTGTCACGTCCGGAGCCTATACCCTAGACCTAACCGTCACCCAAAACCACGAATGGCCCGAGAGAATCACTTGGTCTGGCATACAACTAATAAAACTAATCTTTTAATAAAAAATGTGGAAGCTGGAAATATGGGCTAACCCTTATAAACAAGATGAAATAAATTAACTTAAAATTTCATTAACTGAAACATAAAAAAAATATTTATAAACTGATACAACTGACTTGACTTGACTATGTCTATGAAGCCTCTACTACATTTTGATTACAACTACCTTTATGTAGCAAAACAAATATATGACTGAAATACTGTTAAGTCCTTAGGAATAATGAGAACTCACTCAACCTGATGGCATAGCTACTGAAGAGTCTACTCAGGAACCTGTATATTTGAAAGCTGGGGGATACATCGTCCAATGATGAAGCGCCAAAAAGAGGCATCAGTACTTTGAATGTACTGGTATGTAAAGCAGTAAAATAAAATAGTACTAATATCGAAATTAATAAAATTCAAAACTGAGACATGAATAATATAACAATAGACATAGCTGAATAACTGAAAGGAAGAATGAGTGACCTGAACGCTGAAACTTAAAGTAATATAAGTAAAACTTTCTTAAAATATTTTCTTAAAACTAAAATAGAAACTGAAAAATGAATAACTGAAGTCTGGACAAAATTTAAAAATAATGCTTCATAAAACTCTCTTTAAACTAGTAGCCACGACCAATCATATATTATCTCAAAATAAGCAACTTTTCTTTTTGGAAAGTTTCTCTTAACCGACATAAACCATGTGAGCAACATAGAGTACAACGTTGAGCAACATAGAGTACAACGACTTGCCCTTGTTGATAGATCCATCCTATACCTTGTCGAAGTATAAGATGAAATATAATTTGGGGATCCCAAAGCTGAGCCCAAAGGCTATAAATAATATAGGAGTCGCCCTAATTATGAACGATCCTATCCTACAGTGGCAGCATAGTTTTGGGGAAAGTATTTGCTAAACCTATACCCATATCGGTGCTAAATAGTCCTCCTAAAATATATTACATACTCATAACATATAAATCTTGAAACACTTTCAAAAAATAATGCTTGATTCAAAATATCGTATCATGAATATACCTATCTTTGTGGTCCTTGGCTCTAATTCTCTTTAACTTTTTGAACTTTAACTTTCATGATACATAACTTCTTCTCTTTTCAAGACATGATATTAGCATAAAGATTTTGTACAAACTTTTCATGAACATACACTTTGAAAACTTTAAATCAAATTCCATAAAAATCATGAATAATCTAGTAAATCATGAAATAAAATTCTCAATAACCATAAGGAAATTCGTAAACTTTGCTTAAAAACTCATTAGACATGTATTAGGAATCAAAACAAGAAGAGAAACTCCAAAATCATAGAATTCTTACTAAAAATCATAGGAGGTTCAAAGAATATCTTCAAGAGACCAAGAATTAAACTTAAGGATTTCAACTCTTAAAAGCCCTAATATAATCTATGGCTTAAACTAAAACAATAGCTTGGTGGTGGGAAGGACGGGGTTCCCACCCAGAAAGATTAGCCTTACATACCTTGATCTTAGAGTTTGATGAAGAAACCTTGAATAAAACCTTAAACTTTAAGTCTCTTGTTCCTTAGGGTTCTTGGGAGTTTGGAGAAGAAAATAATCGCTTTTGTTCTATTTTTTTAAGAGTCGATCAATATCTGAGGGAATGAAGGATTTGGGGTAGTTTAGGCTTAATATCAAGTTTAGGTAGGCCAAAATTACATAGTTTTGATGTTAAAAGAGTGGGAAAATGTAATGACCCTTTCGGGTATTTCCACGTATACGTTTTCCTTGAACCGTTAGAGCTTGTTGTAGCGGACCCAAGTCACTTAAGGCTCATCAGGACCGGTATTTCAGTGTCGGGCCCATTTGTTTGGTCGCATTATAAGTTTTGAAGTCAAGCAAATCGGCAAAAGTTATCGTAAGTTCTTTAATAAATTTTCTGAACTTTGGGTAAAATGTCTCGGAGCTTTTCTCTCAATATATAAGGAGTTAGAAGTCCCCCGAAATACCAAATCGAAGTTCTACGAGTCTAGTATCCAACGCACAAAACCTCATGTCCAACTAATCTCGGAGTAAAAAGTTATGACTGTTTTATCGCGGACTGTCTGGCAGAAAATGGGTTGCGAACCGGGTCGCAAACCGGGTCGGGTTAAACTCGATTTAAGCCTCAACTTCATGTTTTAAAATACCACAAATTTATGCAATACCCGAATATTTATACAACGGGGTAAGTGATGAGGTGTTAAACAACCCCACTTCCACGTGAAAGTGGGGGGGGGGGAGTGACACACCATAGTCCATACGTGGTAGCCTGCCAAATGTCCCCTTCACTTTAATTGATTTCAACAAACAAATGCTGCCTACTCACTTAAAGCATTGAACAAATTACTTGCTAATTGCTGCCAACTTTCATAACACTTCTTTTAAATGTAATTTTGGTGCAAAAATTACCACAGTACATCATTCACTTGCCATATTAAAAGTTGAATCCAATAAGCAAGATCTTGATAATTTATTGGATCACCGAAAAGAAAATCGATTATCCAAGTCAAGTTATTCAAGCCTAATTTCGAGTTTGATTTCATTTCGGAGTTTCTCAGAGCGGTTCAAGCGTGGACATCATCGTTCTAGCAGCTTGTCATCGGACGACAGGTAGGTTACGGTTTATTTTCCCTAGATTCTGCATATATAGGATAAAATTGTATTAATGGGCATCCTTGGGTTGGTTTATTAGGTTGGTACCACAGACCTCGACCGCTTTATTCATTTCCGTCTTCTTTTGTTCCTCCGTTACTTGTAGTATTTGCCGATATATTTTATTTACCCTTGTGGTCCTGTGAGGCCTTGTTGACTCTGGAACATAGAAGGTGGGATTTTGGGAATGTCCGCGAGTCCCGGGCATAGAATTATCCTTCTAGGCTGGTTATGCTTGCTGAGTAGTTGTGGGCCTGTACAGGGTCGATAGGTTGATTGTAAGCTGCTGGGCAACTATTGTGTTTGATCATACCATTTTCATGCATATAAAAAGGTTTCATACATGTTTTACTACGGTTTGGGCTTCGGGCCTACGGACACTATTTTCTAAACCTTGCATGTCCCGGGGGCCCCGTTTTTGATCGAAATAATTTGGAAATGGTTTGATTTAACTTGTGAATATTCTTGGGTAAAAGAAAGTAAAATTATGATTTAAATCACCATATTTACAATTAACGCTAGACTCGGCAGGGCCGGGATGCTAGTTGAGTTTTCTTGCTACTTGAGATGATTTTTAGCCTCGGTCGGACCGAGCATGTGAGATGACTTTCTACTGTTTAGACCCGGTTATGCCCGGGCACCCTTGGAGGGGTTTTTGAGATATTTTCCTACTACTTTAGTCCTGGACAGGGTCTGGGCATGCATATTCGAGACTGGGTCTCTATCTTGATACCGCACTTGCTTTTAGACGACATGTTTTGATACTGAGTTTTAGTATGGGGTCAGGGACCTCCATGGACCTTGCCATCCGGGCCTGGGGCTACGGACTGCGTGTGCCGGAGGAAGGGTATACGGTGGAGTAGAGGTATACGGGCAGTGTCCTTCCATGGAACCTACCTGCTGGGCCGGATCGGCACCGGAAGAGGTACATACAGAGATACCATTTTCACTTGAGATCTTCATGCATCATATCATTCATTGTTTGAGGCTCCCCC
>QJPP01004489.1:0-73203 GCA_003996215.1 Jaltomata sinuosa | reverse complement strand
CGAATGATCATTTTAGGTAGTAAATTATAAGTGAGCCATTTTGTGTGTAAGAAATTTAACACAATAACCATTTTATCTAATTTTCTCTTGAATTGAATATATCTCCAAAATAATTAAGAAGAACCCTATGGTTTGATATGTCATTTATTTATCAAGAACCTAGCTCGCAGATAGCATAACAAAAATTAAAACATTAAGGGTGTGTCTGGTAAGAAGGAAAATGTTTTTCACGGAAAATAATTTTCTAGAAAATGTTTTCATGGAAAATAAGTGGGTTTCTTACTTCTTTTCTACTTTCTAGTGTTCGGTAAGTAAGCAAGAAAATATTATTCGAAAAGCATTTATATATTATAACAAAACACTATGGAGGCGAGATGGGATATGGGGAGTGGGTTCCCCCGAAGTGGCCGGTGGGATGATCTAAGGGTGTGTTTAGTGACAACGGCGAGGCCGTAGATATAGGATACGGATGTACGACATACGTATAATTCTGCAATGATGATTGAAGTAAGATGGTCGATATGATCGAGCGAGAGAGTCCCACTGATGATAAGGATGCTTTAGTTGTCTTGATGTTATGTGACACTATGGGGACTCTGGGGTGGAGTGTATAATTGACTTTCTCAGGGGAACACAGAGTGCGGATGGAGTGGGCGAGTGATTTGTATCCTCGGGATTTGTTGATGATATTTATGGATTACTGAAACAAAAAGTATTCTAAAACCAGAAGGAACATCTATTGGGCTGGATTGAGTGGGTGGGGAGGGGACAATAAATTTGGAATGCCACTTATGCAACTTGTTTTTCCTACTTCCATTAAGGAAGTCATTTTTCACATTTTAAAGAAACTTGTTTTCCTAGAGAAAATATTTTTCAAATATTTTGACCAACTAAACAGGACAAAATTGGAATTTCCTTGGCACCAAACACACCTTAAGAAGGTAAATATCATTAAGCCTCAACATAACCACTTCAATTAAGTTTTATTTACAAATTAGAAGCATATTGAAAATAGAGAAATGGTAAATATCATAAAATATTGGTATTATGTATATTGTCTCCATCAAGTGATATACTAGAGAACGTTACGTTACTTTTACCCAATTAAAATTGAGATCAGGTCAGTCAGTCAGTCCACTAGTAATCCAAATTAATGGGGTCTCTCATTTGTCTGGCAGAAAGGTCACTTATATTCTAATTTCTGGTGGAAAATTTTCCCTATGTAAGTTAGGTAAACACTATGAGGTATAGAGAGTAAAGGGAGCAACTCCAACCCCTCTCTATTTTACTGTCTATTTTATCCTTTATTTTTTCTTTTTTTAATATTATATTATTATTTCTATTTTAATTATATTTTTATATTTTAAAATAAATTATTTCTTCTATATTTATATAATCACCACATATTATTCATATTTTTTTCAAAATTTTCATGTAATATAAAATTATTTTTTTACCTCAAATTTTAAATAAAATAAATTTTAAGCAAATATTATATAAATTACATATTAATGGACAATTCAAACAAAAGTAAAATCATAAATAAAATACAATTAAATAAATATTACATCTTAAAAAAATATTCAACTTTCAAGATTATTACGTTGCTCTCATAAATGCTCTACTAATGCATTATGAAGTTCAAAATGAGCATTTCTGTCCTTAACTTTTTTATGTCTGGCTAAAAAATAATAAAATAGATTATTTCATCTACTGCCATTTCTACCGTTGGTGTTGGAGCTTTCGAAATATCTTGAATTGGTGCGCTAAGAGCACGCTCGTCCTCGATTATCATGTTGTGAAATACAATACATGTAGCTGTTATATCATGGGGCATTTCTTTTCTCCAAAAACATGATGGCCCAGCGACAATTGCAAAACGTGATTGCAAAACCCCGAATGCACGTTCAACATCTTTTCGGTATGATTCTTATATCTTAAATAATTTATAAAAATTAAATTAAAAATAACATAAATTAATATAAATTTAAAATTATATTAAAAAATAATTACAAATATTAGGGACTTAACTAATGGTCTTATATAATTTAAAACATGTAAAATAAAAAATTTGAGTACTAAAAATAATAATAAAATAAAGAATAGTGAAATAGAGAGGATGAATAGTAGCTCTCTATATTTAGAGAGCTACTATTCATCCTCTCTATTTATGGAGAGTAGAGAGTAAAATAGAGAGTGGTTGGAGAAGCCACTCTCTATTTTTACTCTCTATTTATAGAGAGTACAGAGTAAAATAGAGTGTGGTTGGAGATGGCCTTAGGGATGTGAGGGAGAGAATAACATGAAATGTTATTTAAGGAATTTGTTTTTCCTACTCTCATGAGGAATTAAGTTTGATTTTTAATGAACATGTTTTCTTTAAGAAAATATTTGACCAATCAAATATGAACAAATTAAAAAATATTTTTAACAATAATTGTAACAATTATAGAGGTATTAAATTGCTAATCCACACTATGAAGGTTTGGAGAGAGTGGTGGAGATGAGGGTGAGGAGGGACATGTCCATTTCCGAAAATCAGTTCGTCTTCATGTCGGGGCGTTCAAATACAGAAGCCATTCATCTGGTTAAGTGACCGGCGGAGCAATATAGAAAGGAAGAGGGACCTTCACATGGTGTTCATCGACCTAGAAAAAACGTATGACAAAGTTTCGAGAGAGGTTCTGTGGGGTTCCTGGAGGCTAAAGGCGTTCCTATGGCGTATACTACAGCAATTAAGGATATGCGTGATGAAGTCAAGACCCAAGTAAGGATAGTGGGTGGGGACTCGAAGCACTTTCCAATTGTGATGGGGTTGCACCAAAGATATCTCTTAGCCCATTTTTATTTGCCTTGGTGATGAATAAATTATCTCAGCATATACAAGAAAAGGTGTCATAGTGTATGTTATTTACAGATGACATATTTTTGATTGATGAGCACTACTAAAAACAGCTCAAAAAGGGACGGATAGAAAAGCGACGGACAACATCGCTCCTGAAAAGCGACGCTGTCCGTCGCTTTTTTTTTTTAATTTATAATTATATTTTTACAAAAGCGACGGACAGCGTCTCTATGTCCGTCGCTTTTTTTAACGGATTTTTGCGCCAAAAATATTTACAAATAATTATTTTTTATTTTTTATTGTAAGCGACGGACAGCGTCGCAACTATTAAAAAAAATTAAAAAATAATTTTAAATAAAGCGACGTTGTCCGTCGCTTTCTTTAAAATTTAATTTATATTTGAAAAAAATAAGAAAGCGACGGACAGCGTCGCTTTAGTCCATCGCTTTTCGGTCAAGACGCGGTCAACTTATTTAAAAAGGCGAGGGACAGAAGCGACGCTGTCCGTCGTTTCTTTAATTATACAGAGACCCAGTCGGGTCCCTTTCTCTTTTTCTCTCCTCCTCTCCTCTTCTCCTCCTCTCCTCCACCACTTGCTCTGTCGCTCCTCCACCGCCGGTCCCTCCACCGCCGCTCCCTCCACCGTCAGCCTCCTTCCTCCAACCTCCTCCGATTTTGAGGTTAGTTGTTTTGTTTATTTGAAGGTTAGAGTTTAATTTGGGTATTTTTATTTTTGAAAATTGATAGTATATTCTAGACTAGAGTATGTTGTTGTTGTTGAATTCTAGACTAGGGTGTATATGTTGTTGTTGTTGAATTCTAAACTAGGATTTTGAGAAATTGATAGTGAAAATTGATATATGAAAAAATTGATAGTGAAAAATTCCATTTTTAGATTATATTCTTAATTTATGAACTTTAATTAGTTTAGGCTTGCTATTAGTTTGTGAACCTTAGTTTAGGCTTGCTATTAGTTTGTGAACCTTAGTTTAGGTTTGCTAATTAGTTTGTGAACCTTAGTTTAGGCTTGCTATTAGTTTGTGAACCTTAGTTTAGGTAATGCTTGCTATTAGCTTGTGAACCTTAGTTTAAGTTTTTTTTGAACTTGAATTATATATGTTCTTGAATTAGGTTGGTTCTTGAATTAGATTATTAACTTGAATTTGGGAACATTGAATTTGAAATAGGTTCTTGAATTAGTTTTGAGTTTTGTTTTAGAATCTTGAATTAGTATTTAACTTTAACCTTTTGAATTTGGTTCTTGAATCTTAGTTTTTTTAAGTTAAGCTTTTTTAAGTTAAGTTTGTTAGTTTTGAGTTAAGAATTAGTTTTCAACTTTAGGAATGATTTTTTGAACTAGAATTAGGTTGGTTCTTGAATTAGATTATTAACTTGAATTTGGAAACATTGAATTTGAAATAGGTTCTTGAATTAGTTTTGAGTTTTGTTCTAGAATCTTGAATTAGTATTTAACTTTAACCTTTTGAATTTGGTTATTGAATCTTAGTTTTTTTAAAGTTAAGTTTGTTAGTTTAAATTGTTAGTTTTGAGTTAATAATTAATTTTCAACTTTAGGAATGATTTTATGAACCAGAATTAGGTTGGTTCTTGAATTTGGAATTAGGTTCTTGAATTAGATTATTAACTTGAATTTGGGAACTTTGAATTTGAAATAGGTTCTTGAATTAGTTTTGGGTTTTGTTTTAGAATCTTGAATTAGTATTTGACTTTAATCTTTTGAATTTGGTTCTTGAATCTTAGTTTTTTTAAGTTAAGCTTTTTTAAGTTAAGTTTGTTAGTTTAAATTGTTAGTCTTTGTGAATCTTAGTTTAGGTTAATGCTTGCAATTAGTTTTCAACTTTAGGTTAGTGTTAGTTTTGAATTAGTTTCTTGAATTTAAAAATTTTGAATTAGTTTTGGGTTATGCATACAGATGTCATCAGGTGATAGTGATCGAGGTCGTCCTAGTAATAGTACTAGCAAGTCTAGTAAGTCTAGGAAGAGCTCTAGGAGGCCTATAGAGCATGACGATATTCCAGGTCGTCTTTCATCTTCGCCATAGATTCGCTCTACTCTACCAGTGTATGTCCCCTATGGCACTGGAAATCCCGCAGATTATCATGGTCCTAGACCCACTACTTCTCATCATCACATGACTTTCATGCCTACATCCTCTATGCCTCCGCCATATGGCAGCGTGACTACAAAATTATCATCTGGTACGCCATCCCCACGTGATTCTTTCCCCCCCACTTATCAGGCTTGCGACTTAGAGATACCAGCTCTGAGTCTAACACACAGACTTCTACACCCCTATTGACTTAGCGTTATAGACTTCCGTCATTACCTGCATCAGCACTTTCTGAGGAGGAAGAGGACGACGTGAATTTAAGACCCGGTGAGAAGGACGCCATTGGTAGAGTTATGATTCGCCCTGATGGATCATCGTAAGTTTTTTTCTAATTAATTGATAAGTTTATTTTTCATGTTAATTAATTATTTATCACTTGATGACATGCTTATTATGTTCTTTACAGGTGGTATCCCACGAAAGAGCCCCGACGTGCTCTAAAAGAGGCAGTTAGGAGGCTTTTTACAGAACCTTGGAGCTCCTGATCAGAGATTCCAAGATCGATCCAACATGTCATGTTTGATGAGTTTAAGGTATATATATATATATATTTTAACTTTTCATAATATACATACATATATATATATATATATATATATATATATATCATCTAACACTAATCATTTCTTTCTTTCAGGCAATGTGTACTTGGAAGCGAAAGTACAATAAGATCATTTCCACTACTTTCGCGAGGAAGGCCAGTGCCAGGCTACGCCAATGGCTTAAAAAAATTTGGGATAGTAAGAAGTGTGGATCTTGGCTTCTACCTCATCTTTATGAGCAGCTTAAGAAGTATTGAGATTCGGAAGAGTTCAAAACATTGTCTGAACAAGACAAGAAAGCCAGAGGCAGTGTTAAAGGTGGATCGTTGCACACTATGGGTGCAAAGAGTGTAGCGGACGTTGCAAGAAAAATGATAAGTAATAATATTAACCTTTTAACTTATATATATATTTATATAAACTTGATTAAATAATATTAATTATATTACTTCATTATGTTAAATTTATTTTGTTTGCAGGAGAAGGACTTAGGGCACCCTCCGACTCAGGCTGAGCTTTTTAAGAAAGGCCACATAAGAGATAAAAAAAATGAGTCAGATCCAGATGTATGGGTTGAACAGAGGGCTCAAGACGCCTATGTAAGTTTTAAAGTTTAAATATGATTAAAGTATATATATATATATATTATGTATATATTATAATTTTTATTTTTTTTATATGCAGGATGAGTTTGAACGTGTTTTGTCTGAGTACAACCAGACTCAGCAAGGTCTAGGTTTGCCGACCGAGCCTACACACGAGGAAGCCACTCAAATATGGACCGAAAAAGTGGCAGGGGGAGACAAAAGGGGAGAGTCTATGGTCTAGGCTCTAGGAATGATTTGCGACGAATTCAGTCAGGACTGGATGGTATTGAATCTTCGCGGCAAGCTGAGGCGGTTGATGGTGTTCAGCTTGCACATATGTCGCAGCAGATCGCAGATCTTACTAGAGCTTTGGCAGAATTCGAGAGAAAACGGACTGAGACCACTGATGATTTGTCCAAGACTGTCCAGTCACTTCAACAACAAATGTCATCCTTTGTTGGTCGTCGCCGTCGTAGTCATGTAGATCCTACTCCTTCCACCTCATCATCAAGTGACGAAGTTACTGAGACTAGTGAAAATGAGGAGGAGTATTTGGATACTACCCCCCATTAGGATTGACTCATTTCCTTATACATTTTGACACTTTTTGATACTTTTGAATACTTTATAGGTTCTTTTGGTGGACCTTTTATGTGTTTAATAAAAATTTTACTTCATTTTTAGTTTGATATTGATGTTGTATTAGGGGTGGGCATAAATACCAAAAAATTGAAAAACCGAACCGAACCGAACTAATTCAATTTTTCGGTTTCAATTCTTCGGTTCGGTATACGGTTTTTTTTTTCTTCAAAACTTTGGTTCTTTGGTTTGGTGTTCGGTTTAAGGGGCTCGGTTCTTCGGTGCACCGAAGAATCGAACTTTTATTACATGTGTTAAAAATATAGTATATACTCAAACTTGGGCCCAAATAATTTCATTATCCAACCCAACTACCCAAGCCTTATTTGTTATTTTCATATTCAAATGAACTGAAAAATGGGCCCAAACTCATACCTAATTTATTTGATTTTTTCATCTTCAGTTCACTGTACCCAAACCCCAAATTCACATACTATCCAAGCTCTTGCTATGCTTATTGTTGTTTGTTGCTATGATGTGCTAATGTCTATTACGCTCAATTTCAATGTTACAATATTAGTATAAAATATTTTTATTTTATCCAGTCATATTCCTTTCTAGACCATCTTTCTCCGTACATTGTATTATAATTTCCACTACTTTTCTTTGCTTCTTGAAAAACCAAAAAAACCATTTTAGAAAAATTGAATTAAACCGAACCAAACTTGGAAAAACCAAACCGAACCGAACTAATTCGGTTCGGTGTACACTTTTTCATAACCAAAAATCGAAAAATCAAACCGAAATTTGAAAAAATCAAACCAAAATTTGAAAAAATCAAACCAAAATTTGAAAAAATCAAACCGAAGAACCGAACGCCCACCTCTATGTTGTATTTATTTTATGAATGTTGTGGCAACAATTAGTGCTGGTTTGGGCTGTATTGAATTAGATTTTTAAATGACAGATGGTGCATATTGAAAATACAGATTTTTGCAGCTGGAAAAAATGCAGAAAAGCGACTAACAGCGTCTCATTTGTCCGTCGCTTTTCTGATTTTTTTTAAAAAAATACCCAGAAAAAGCGACGGACAGGGTCGCTTTTTTGGAAAAAATTTACCAGGAAGGCGTCCGTCCCTTTTCTGGAAAAAATAATTTAAAAAAAAATTCGTCGCTTTTTACTTGGCGACGCTGTCCGTCGCTTTTGGAAAAGCGATAGGCCATTTTTCCACGGAAGTGACGCCATCGCTTTTTCATCGCTTTTGACCAAAAAAGCAATGGCCGTCTTTTTTTAGCTTTTTTTTAGTAGTGGAGTCTCATGACAGAGTTAACGTTAAGTTTAAGGTTTGACAATAAACCATGGAGTGTAAGGTGTTCAAGTTGAGCAAGACCAAGATAGAGTACTTGGAGTACAAGTTTAGTGACACAATGCATGAGGACGATGTGGAGGTGAAGCTTGATACATATGTCCTCCAAAAAAAAGAAGTTTCAAATATATTGGGTCTACTATCCAAATTAATATGGAAATAGATGAGGATGTCACACATCGTATTGGCGAAGGATGGTTAAAGTGGAGACTCACATCTGGAGTCTTGTGTGATAAAAAGGTGCCACCAAAATTTAAAAGCAAGTTCTATAGAGCGGTGGTTAGACCGCTATGTTCATTGTATAGAGTGGAATATTAACCAATCAAGAACTCCACATCCAGAAGTTGAAAGTTGCAGAAATGAGAATGCTAAGGTGGATTTGTGGACATACTAGGAGAGATAATATTAGAAATGAAGATAATCGAGACAAGGTAGGAGTGGCCTCGAGGAGGACAAGATGTTAGAGGCGCGACTAAGATGGTTCGTACATGTGAAGAGGAGATACATGAATGCCCTGTACGGAGGTGTGAGAGCTTGACTATGGATGGTTACAAGAGAGGTTGAGATAGGCCAAAGAAGTATTGGATAGAGGTGTTTAGAAGGACATGACGTAACTTCAGCTTACTGAGCATATGACCTTAGATAACAGGTTATTGAGGATACAGATTAGGGTAGATGGTTAGTTAGGTTGTTGAGAGTTGTCTCGTTTATTCCTTCATTAGTAGTTGTAGTATTACTTTGAGACTTTTTTGTTATTTTATTTTGTGATTATTTAATGTTTCTTGCACTGAGATTATTGTAGTATTTTGTTATAATGACTATTCCCTCTTATTATATTTTATCATGCTTTTTGTAGCATTTTATATTGACTTATTCTCTATCATTATTTTTCTTTTTAGAATTGCTTGGTAATGTTTTTACTTGACTCGAGGTTCTATCAGAAATAACTTTTCTATCCCACAAGGTAGTGGCAAGGTCGTACATTATCCTCCCTATACCACACTTGTAAAATTATACTGAATATATTATTATTATTGATTTTAGCACACCAAACACACCCTGAGCAGGAGAATTTGCATGTGGTTCACCTTCAAAGTAGATCCTTTTTTTGGGTAGAAATTAGACTTTTGTTTTAATGAGTTCGCTCTAATTACATTAAGCTGAAGCTCCTCTGAAAATATGTAGTGGGCAAATAATTTTTTGAGAAAATTTCATAAGACAAGCTAGTATATATGGTAATTATTCAAATGCAGTGACAGTTTCAATAATCACATATCTTGCTTGAGTTTTCATTGGGATACATTGTATTCGACGCGCCTGGCGAGTGTTGTTAAGAATTCATCACCAACTTAATTAATATTCAAGATATTTCAAAGAAGAATCTAGAATATTCTAGAGTTGTATAGAATTAAAGAAAGATCTCTAGAATAAGTATTCTAGAGAGAAAGATCTAGAAATATTCTAGAAAGGGTAGTTCTTGAATTTAGTAGTTGGCGGAAGATTCTAGAATAGAGTAGTAAATACCATTCACTAGATTCTTCCACCACCACCTATAAATAGAGGTGGCTATTTGAGTTTGCATGTGTGCTCAAAGCAAGTAAGAAAACAAGAGTGAGTGCTCAAGTAAAGAGTGTTGCTGAATCAAGTAACAAGTGAGTAATAAGAGAGAACAACAAAGAGAGTTGCTAGAGTGTGAGTGCAAAGGATTGTAAGACCAAAGCGGGTCTTTACTTTGCAATAATAAAATTTAAGTTGTGAAAAACTGATTGTGCCTGTCAAAAATATCCAACAAGTGGTATCAGAGCCAGGTTGATAAAAAGCGAGGTAGCAACTCAAATGAGATCATCCAAGCTACTGTCGAAGGATACAAGTCACGAGGCACTAATTAATGGCGAATTTTGCAAACACTCTCAACAGCGTTAAGAAGCTCAACGCAAGCAACTACGGATCATGGAGTACGAGAATGCAATATTACTTTCTCGACCAGAAATTATGGGATATTGTTGGTGGCTCACACACTACACCACCTGATGCCGAAGCAGCAAAAAAGTGGAAGGTTAAAGCTGGAACAATTGAGGATGAGTTCCTGCAATGGATTAAGAACGGCAAGACACCCAAATAAGCTTGGGACACGCTGACAACAATTTTAAGAAGAAGAATGATGCGAGATTACAAAGGCTTGAAAATGAGCTTTTATCGATCTCACAGCAGAATATGACGATCAGTCAATACTTCTCAAAGGTAAAATCTTTATCTGATGAAATATCAAAATTAGATCCAGAGAATGCTATCACAGAGACAAGGATCAGGAGAATCATTATTCATGGTCTAAGGCCGGAGTATAAAGGCATAATTACAGGCACACGAGGGTGGGCCATAGAACCAACTTTATCTGAGTTGGAGAATCTGCTGGCGAATGAAAAAGACTTGGAGAAGCCATTATCAAGTCTCTCTATAAAAGATGAAGATAAGGCGCTCTTCAGCAAAAAGCAAGGCTATCAAGAAATGGACAAAGAAAGAAGCACACGGCCAGGGGGAGACCAAAAGATTCAACCTCAAAGAAGTCAACGACATAATAAGCAGACAAGCCAAGGTTTTCACAAACGGATAATGGAGAAATGCTATAACCGTGGAAAGAAAGGACACTACGCCAGAGACTGCTGGTATAAGAAAGCTGAAGGTAACGTCGCTACTTCTACCCAAAATAAGAACGATGAAGAAGAAGCTTAGGATTTTGAGACTTCTTATGCAGTTGAAGAAAACAATCAACAGGAAAAGCTTGTGACCTTTCACTCTAACGAACAACAGGAGCTTGCACTTGTAATTGTAAGTGAGAAACTAGTCAATTATGAACATGATTGGATCATTGATTCAGGATGCTCCAATCACATGACTGGCGATGAGAAAAAGCTTATCAACATGAGCGACTACAAAGGCGATCGAGTAGTGGTGACTGCAAATAATTCAAAAATGTCAACAACTCATATTGGCAAGACGGTGTTCGTGCCTCATCATAGCTCGAGACAAGTGGAACTTCAGAATGTCTACCATGTTCCGGGTATAAAGAAGAACTTATTATCTGTGTCACAACTAACAGATTCCGGAAATTATGTCTTGTTTGGGCCAAATGACGTAAAAGTGTATAGAAACTTGAAAGTTACAAGCTCGCCAATCATGAAGGGAAGAAGATTAGAGTCAATCTATGTCATGCCAACCGAAACATCTTATGTGGTATTTGATGATGCACCAACCTGGTGGTACAAAGAAGTCACCCTACCAGATTCAAGAGAATTGGAGCAAGAGCTACAACATAAACTTAAAGAAGAAGGACAAGAAAGTAAGGCAAAATCAAGACAAGAGATATGTGAAAAATATAAATCACATATAGAAGAAATATCTTTAAGAGGAGAAAATAAGAGCTCGTGGCAAACTGAAGTACATGAAGACCCAGAAGAGAACCGTACCTAAGAACGATGACACGATCGAGACGCCCAAATTCTAAGTATATCGATGCATCGTCAACTGAGGTGGTCAAGATCAAAGAGGCTACTACCTTTGAAGAAGCTTCAAAGAGTAGGGAGCGGAGAAATTTGAGGGAGAAAGAGATCCTCAAAGGGCATGGACGTCATGATGCTTGCAGAGTTTCAGAAATCGTTCATAACAAACACAAGGAACAAATTAAGTTGGTGTTGAGGGGGAGTGTTAAGAATTCATCACCAACTTAATTAATATTCAAGATATTTCAAAGAAGAATCTAGAATATTCTAGAGTTGTATAGAATTAAAGAAAGATCTCTAGAATAAGTATTCTAGAGAGAAAGATCTAGAAGTATTCTAGAAAGGGTAGTTCTTGAATTTAGTAGTTGGCGGAAGATTCTAGAATAGAGTAATAAATACCCTTCACTAGATTCTTCCACCATCACCTATAAATAGAGGTGACCATTTGAGTTTGTATGCGTGTTGAAGCTCAAAGCAAGTGTGCTCAAAGCAAGTAAGAAAACAAGAGTGAGTACTCAAGTAAAGAGTGTTGCTGAAGCAAGCAACAAGTGAGTAATAAGAGAGAGCAACAAAGAGAGTTGCTAGAGTGTGAGTGCAAGGAATTGTAAGACCAAAGAGGGTCTTTACTTTGCAATAATAAAATTTAAGTTGTGAAAAACCGATTGTGCCTGCCAAAAATATCCAACAAGTGTATCTCTGGGATACAGTCTACCTCTCTTACTCGCCTCTCTCCCTCTCTCTTTCCTCTCCCTCTCTGTATCTATGTTTCATAATGTATTCAAGTTTTACAATTTCAATTTTACACAGGTACATTTGTGTGTATATATATATATGTGTGTGTGTTTTAAACTCTTTTTGTATCAGTGTGTATCAATTTCATACCATACATGTATTAATTTTAAGTACCATATATTGTATTTGTGTTTTAAGTGTATATGTACATAGATACGTACTTAGAAGAAGAAGAAGAAGAATAAAATACATATACACTGATACACATGAGTATCTCCTCAAAGTTGCCCAGTCGTCTACCTTAGATACATAGATACACATATGTATCTCTTCAAAGCTTTTCACTCGTTTGCTATAAATACACATACATAAATACACATATGTATCTCCTCAAAACTGTGTACTCGTCTTTCATAGGTGCACAGATACGTAGATGCACAAATATATAGATACACATCTTCTTAGTTACTTGTCTTCACTATTTCTTTTTGTGCTTCACCACTGATACCTGATGTTTGCTAATCTGAGAAAGTTTGGGTGATTCGAAGCCCCGAGTCTGGACTTATTTATTGTTTTTAAAATCTGCAATTCACCATTGATGGGTTCAGAGCTTTTCAAATCTAAAAATTCTTCGAAAATATTGGTCCAATTCGAATGGGAGAGACAGAGCTTTACTTTTTGGTAATTTCCCTTTTCTCTCCACTTTTCATTCCAGAAAATCGATGAAAAGAGGGCAGGAGAGAGGGGGAGAGGTGAGGGAGGGAGGAGAGTGGCGAGCAAGATAGAGGGGGAAGAGAGGGAGGAGAAGTGAATCTTAGGAGAAAAAAAACTCTAGCTGGGTTTTGTAAATTTTTAGAATTATATTTAAGTTGAATAGATATACTAGCTATGTTTGCTTAATTACGTAGTTTATTTACTTTATACCAATGGTTTAATGCTAAACTGAAATTCAAGTACCTAGAAAAGAAAATTGATGGTCAAACTAAAGTGTAGAGCTCAGTTTAAAGCTATACGAAATGTTGATACCACACAAGTTAGAAACTTAAATTTAGATTACGCTGAAAATTTTATAAATAAACTTTAGACCATCAACTGGAGGATTGCATTAATGTTGGATGAGATGCAAGTTCTACAAACAAATGATACATGACAATTGCTTCCTCGTATGAATCAGATGTGATACTAATAACGCTTCAAGGTGCCTCCAGCAGTTGACTGGGCTATAGCTAAACTTGCCCTTTGTCTAAAAATGTGATGCCACGAGATATTCGATTTGAGAGTACCTTCTCATTGGGCATGCCAGCAACCTTGTGGCTGAGAACTATCTAGTGCAGGAGTAATCCGTTGAGGTTAGTCGCAAAAGGCTACAATCAACTTGAAGGGGTCGATTTTGACCATACATTCAGTTGAAGGTTGAAGTTCCAGTACACTTTTATTTGCCATTGATTCTAATTTCTAGTGTACCGCTGTCCGCAATAAAAAACACTGAGTCCCTCTACATATTATAACAATAATAGTAGTAACAACAAGTTGCTAACTTGCTCTTATATATATAAAAATAGCAAGTTGCTTAATTACGCTGCTATATGTTATTATATAAATATGTAACAACGATTAAAAATGACTACAAAAGTTATTACATATGATAGTGATGCAGAAACATGAAAAACGAAAATTGGCTCTGGCTCTGATGAGCTAGCTAAGCACAGTTAGTGCCGAATCCAACTCTTTGCCCTTCCAAATCATAAATGACATTGAATCCACGCTGTTGAACGTTACCAATAATGGTGACTTCCTCTGTTGAAGCAAAAGCCAAGCACATTTTTGATCCTTTACTATCTTCTGGAGTCCATATAGTTCCCTCGTTTGACAATGTCACATCAGTACTACTTTCTTGCCCGAAATGGAATTTAATCTCCGGTAACACAATTTTTTCGATTCCCTCTATGCTGTAGCAGGTGTCCATTAGCTTATCGTCTTCTTTGTCTAATAATGTATAACGCAACATGGACTGCCTAAAAGCATCACGAAGTGCAGAGTATACCATTTCTGGCAATCGAGTGATTGTCGTTCCACTGTCTATAATCGTTCTTCGAGAAGTGAATGTTGTCAATGATACATCGAGTTTCTTTCCAGCTACACTTATACCAACTAGATCAAGATAGTAGTTCACTGGAGAATCGTTCACTTGTACCAATGGTATAAATTGGTTTGAACATGTGTTGGAATTTGCCCTGGCTTCATTCCCAAAATATAAATTTCCCTTTTGGCTACTTGTTAATGGGATATAATAACTGAACATTCGCATTGCTGAAGGAATTTGAGACGTTACAGAGGACTTTCCTCTGCCAAGTCCAAGTATTCCAGATGCATCACCAAAGTCACCGTCAATTTCTTGGCCACAAACAAATCGAAATTTCATTACTGTATGGAGATCATGATCATCTCCAGTAAGAGTATCACATCCCCAAATGCCACTTACAGACGATTTATCGACATAATCAACTCTAAATGAACCGTTGCACGAAGTAGTATTATTTGTATATGTCGATGATTTTGAAGGATCATAGAGACGATCATCTGATTTGCAACCTTTGGTGCAGGATTTACAACGCACCCAAGTCGGTTCGCTACCAGTATCCACCATTAAGTAAAAGTCTTGTCGTGGTGTACCAAGACCTATCTTTACAATATAGTCACCATGATCACTATTAACATCATTATTAATGGGAACAAGTGGAATTTTAAGTTTTTTATTCATTGGACGAACTCTAACTTGATCCCAATTCAGAAGTTGCTCGGAATCGGATGTTGGAGTTTTAGCATTTGGAAAGCAAGGTCCATGTCTTGACACGATTTCCAATTTTTGCGACCCAATTGTTTGACCTATAAGCAAATTCAATAGATGAATAAGGCAAATACAGCTACAGTTTACGCTGCGCCAAAATTTATAAGTTTCGAAGAGGGTGAAATTTTTGCAGGGGACAAAAAGAGAATATATAATGGATTGCAAAAACGAAAAATAAAAGACTATAAAAAAGAAGTCAATAATAGTATAATACTACCTACATAGTGGTAATGACAAATAACCGCAAAAATAAAAAAATTATTCATTGGAATTCAATACTGCCTACTTCGATTTTTTTTTATCTCTACATATATTAGATATTGGATTTTCTTAACTTATTATGTATTTATTTTTATTATTTTTTAAATTTTATCGGTGAAAATTCTGTCTTCCTCACCATGGGTACATACGAGCTTAATTAATCTCACTAGCTAAGCGGACCTTTAACCCAATTATATTATTACACACAAACATATTATGAAGTTTTATGTGACTCCAAACTATTCACTGACAGATAGAACAAAGAGTCCGCAAGGAGAAGAGCCAAGACGTGTCGTGAATAAGAGTTGTCAAAGATAATGCAAATGGGACACGTACTACCCTAATTAACAATAATTTAGGGTGTACATGTTCGGTATGAAGAAAAACGTTTTTCGAAAAATATTTTTCTATTTTTTCATGTTCGTTTGATTAACATTTTTGAAAAATATTTTTTTAGGAAAACAAACTTCTTGAAAATAAGAAAAATGATTTTCTTAATAAAAGTGAGGAAAACAAGTGGCATTGTCTCCTCCCATTCTCACAAGTCCTCATCCCACCCCCCACAATTATTTTTTAACCCCAACCCCAACCCCAACCCCACCCCACCTCCACCACATCCACCCCCAATTTTATTTTTAAAAAAAAAATTAATTTCCTTAGTAGCCCACCCACCCTCACCCTCACCCCCACCCCCTGCCCTTCCTTTCACACCCGTCACCCTACCTCTATCCATTCTCATTATTTTGGGTTAAATATATATGAATGATTTTAGGATAATATTTTTTATTGCGTACCAAACACAAGAACATAAGCAAAAACAATCACTTGTTTTTCTAGAAAATATTTTTTACCGAACACACCCTTAGTGTAGATAGAGCTAAGTTTACCTGAGGTAGACCTCTGGCAGTATGGTTTTGGCAGCAATGAGCTGACATTAACCACCTGAAAATGGGGTGGTACTGACAGCTTATCTCCAAGAATAGGCAGTATTAGGTGATAACCAAAATACACCAAAAAGAAAATAACTTTATTCATCCAAGCCATTGAATTAATCTCAAAATAGCATTTTGTTTGTGTTATTATTTGTTATGCTTCTTGACTCCTTTAATTTGTTATAGGATCAACCCACTATTTATATAACTTAGAGTTGGAACTAATAAAGGAGAAGAGGTCGATAAGACGACTTCAAGTCTTTGCCATTACTCCCTCGGTCCCACCAATTTTTTTTTTAATTTTGACCGTGAAATTCAAACATGAAATTGTTATTTTTTAAAAATAAAATTTATATAGTTAGAGATCGTGTAAGAAAAATAAAATACTATAAGTCATAATGTAGTTGGTAATTCAAACATTTATAAGGCAAATGAAAATTTGTTATTAAAATAAATTTGTTTGGCTCTCGAAATTTAAAAATTGTCACATAAATTGAGATGGAGAAAATATTTTCTTTCTTTTTTGGGTTCAAATTTTGCAAAAGCATTTAAGCGTGTCTCAAGTATTCATTAGGTAAATAAATTAATCTCTTATAATATGTCTTCTTTTTTTAGCATATTAAATATTGTAGAATATTATATATTTTTTTCACCTCCTTCCTGACAAAAAAAAAGACAAAAAAAGAAGACTAGAGGACCTTAATTAAAATAGAATACCAGGTCAGTCCACTAGTACTCCAAAAATCCAAATTAATGGGGTCTCTCTTTTGTGTTAACAAAAGACACAAGAGATCTTCATTATACACGTAACAAATCTGAAAAATTATTTTTTTCTATTCAAATGATAAGAAAGCAAGAGATCTTATTTCTTTCAAAGTCACTGAAATTAGAATTTTCATCTAATTTCAACGTGAAAATTTACCCTTTTATTACAGTGAAAATTTTCACCATTTAATTACACGATTTATTCTTTAAATGAATTTATCTTTAATTTTTACTTTTTTAAATGGATTGATTTTTAATTTTTGTCCTTATAAATCAAACTTATGCCTAGCGAAGCATAGATTTTTTAAAGGCTCGAAACATAACTTTTAGAATATTATGATGTGAAAATTTAAACTTATGTTTCACCAAAAAAAATTACTTCAGATGGACAAAAATTAAATATTAACATAAAATAGGGATAAAAATGTAAATAACCAAAATTACACCCTGCATCTTTTTTTTGGACTTGTTGTTTAGTAGATGAGACCTATTTCATTTTTTTACAAGGTATATATTAGTTCATCCGCTTCACAAGCCTCTTCTTCCCGCACATTAGTGATAACCAATTTGGTTATATAGATGGATTAGATGTACATGTGAAACTAAAGTATCAGAATCTTGTTTAAAAATTACACTATATAGAAGTTCTAAACCTTATATTATAATTTCCTCGGTGAAAATGATGGTAGGATTGGCATATACCAGTGTGTGCAAAGTAGTTGAAGAATAAATAATCGAGAAGCAAAAAATAGTTGAGATATCATATAAATCTATAGATTGTAAGTTCCAAGTTTTCTATTCATAATACAAAGACAAACATAGAGATGCAAGATTCCATCTTTATCAGACCCTCTCTTCACCTTTATCTTACACCAATTTCCCAAAATAACATAAAATGGAAGAACTCTTATAAAGTTAAAAATACACAAAATATTCAGACGATTGAAGTAGAAATAGAACATACACACTTTTAATGAAAAAACACCAAATATCATGTGGCCTTTAATTTAACCTTTGTCACTTTAATCAAACCTCGTCTTATACGAGTAAATTTATATCTGTTGATTTTTAATATTTATTTTCATCATTAAATAGATAACGATTCAGAATTAGTAACATTGTAAACTTTCCAATGGTCCACAGTTTATGCCTACATTTTATTCTCTATACAAAAGAAAAATATGAATTATAAGAAAGTGTCTACTTAATATTCAACAAAATTAAACTTCGAATATATTATCAAAATAAGAAGGGACATTCATATCGTACCTCCTCCTCTGTTCATCTTTACTTGTCTAGTATATTAAAATAGTTGTCCAACTTTACTTATCTTGTTTGAAAAACCAAGAGATAATTTATCATTTTGTGTCTGTTTTACCCTTGTTATTAAACACTATCATTTTCCAACATTTAGATAACTTATAATTAATAGGGGTGATATAGTAAACTTATCCTTTTATTTATTATTTCTTAAGACATGTGTTAAGTCAAACATAAACAAATAAAAATGAACCGACATTTATCGAGAGCATCACGGATGATGAAACAAGAAGGCCGGTAACATTATGTCCTGAGCCATCCTTCATAACATTGATGGAACCTTAACTCTAAAGGATCGTTTGGTTTAAAATTAGGATATTGCAGCACCATAATTTTGGGATTGAAATTGAGATTATAATCTGGATAATTTATTCACCTTGTGTATGCGATAAGTTATTCCAAAATTTAAATCGGGATAATCAACATTCAAAGTAATCCCTTAAACCAAAGGGTAACTTCTCTATGATTAGTCCTCAACATAACCCAATTAAATTAAGTTTTATTTACATGCATATTTTAAAGAGATTGGAAAATAGATAATTAATTAAGTATCATAATGTTAATACCATGGAAATTATTCCCATCAAGTAATAGGCTAGAGAACTTTTGATGACCCAATTACAGTTCAAGAGTACTAAAGACCAGGTCAGTCCACTAGTAGTCCAAGCTTTTTTCCATTTTTTTAAAAATAAATAAATTATTTACCTCTCCTTGTGAGCTTTCATCTTTGTTTTTTTCTCCTTTGATGACTGAAATTCAGTCCAAGCCTTTCATTGAAATCCAAACATACGTCTATTTGCATGGTGGAATTTTCCCTTTTACAATTATACATATTAATTTATGTCCTTTTCTTTCCTTGAGGAGTTAATGCAAATGAAAAAATCGCGATAAAAAAATTATTTGACTTGAAATTCAAAAAGTGCCGCATAAATTAGGACAAGGAGATATTTTTTTAGTTTTAGTTAGCTCTAGTATCACCCAAGCGTGTAACTTAGTGGTCAATAAAGTGGGTTGAGCACATCAGGTTCAAATTTCAACAGAGACAAAAATACTAAGTGATTTCTTCCAATCTTTTTTAGCTTTGATGAACAGAACTACCTAGTATATATTATTGCTGAAAAGTGACAGTTATGCTGTGAAACTAGTGGGATGCATGCAAACTTAATAGCTTTAGTGTCACCCGTTATTGACCATTCTTCAATTGTTTTCAAGGTTGGGAGAGGAGAGTAAATTGTCTCCATCAAGTGATAGGGTAGAGGACCATTAGCCCAATTAAAATTGAGACTAGGTCAGTCCACTAGTAGTCCAAAATCTAAATTTATGGGATCTCTTTTTTGAGTCACAAAAGGTCACTTGAACCAGAATATTCATCTAATTTCGAGGTGGAAATTTTCCCTTTTGTTACACTGAAAAATTTCACCCCGTATCTTTTTTTGGACTTGATGTTTTGTAGATGACACCTACTTTTTACATTTTTACACTGTATACTCCTTAGTTCTTCCTCTTCCTCCTCCTTCACGATATTCTTCTACTAGTGTCTGCGCATGTGATAACAAATTTGGTTATATAGATGGATTAGATGTACAGGCGGAACTAGGGTACCAGAAGGGGGTACGAACAAACACTACATAGAAGAAATTTAATAAATTATGAGTAAACTTTAAACCATGGTCTAAAGTTAACTGTGAGGTTCAATTCACACAAATTCAATAAGAAACTTTAGATGATGATCCAAAATTGTAAAAAAACTGAACTATAAGCTTTAGATTGATTATGGTCTATATATAGTTAAATTTGTTAGATTAGCTTTTATTTATATCCAACTTCAATGACGATGTTATGAAGCTGGTGTAGTTTTTATAAAAAGATGTTTTAGTGTAATTCAAACTATGGCCAAAGAGATTTTGTCAAAAATTTATGGCTACACAGATTTTGCCAAAAAAATTACAAAAAATATTTACAATATCTATGATCAAACGAGTTCATAGTTGAAGAGTGAAGACCAGGTCACTGGCTAGTAGTAGTCCAAATCTATCATTGAAATCAAAACATACGTCTATTTGCATGGTGGAAATTTGTCCTTTAAAATTCTACATATAAATTTCTATCCTTTGCTTTCTTTGAGGATACTTTTTAAATATGTTTGCATTGAGGGAAGTTTTCAATTGGCCGGGTTGTTTGGTTTGTGAAATAATTACAATGGGATTATTCTATGAGAAATATATGCAGGGTTAAATAATGAAGGATTATTTATTTGATATTTTTTATTGATAGATTTAGTTTATTGGATTAAAAATGAAATATATGAGATATAATATAAAGGGAAAAGGGTTTACTCTCGTCAGGTTATTTGGCTAAAAACACCCTTGCCGTTATGAAACTTAACAAATTTGCCCTTCAATTGGATGAATTTTTCAAATTGAATAAAATTATCCGATTTTCCCTAAATAATCCATTACCCTCTTTAAATCCAACGCATACCCATCTAATTAATTTAACCCATACAATATATACCCAAATACACTTATTCCAACCCATTCAACCCTCTCTAAACTGATTTGTTTATGGAAAAATTAGAAAGATTTGCAATCAACTAAAGACTAGATTCGCAGAAAGATTCAATTTTTTTGGTGTTATTCAGTGTTCCCATTAATGGGTTCCTATGACATTGTTACCTGAGATCTAGAAAACCCATCAAACTCACTTAGAGGTGTATTTTTACTAAATTAATTTTATTAATGATGTTCTAAAACTCTAATTTTGACTACTATTACCAAGGATGGATTTTGGAGTAGTTCAAATTTAATACTATGAAAACTTCAATATTTATTTTTTGTTTTTGTATTTAAAAAAAAAAAGGATTGCCATTAAATCTCTCTTTCTTAGATGACGTTTTGTGGTGGTCAAAATTCGTGTTGAACCAGGTCCAACTGGCCCACGCCAATGAAGGCCAAGCCTAGCCCACATGACAATTTCTTACTGGATTATGTGACCAATTTTTGCCAATGTTGCTAATCCTATTAGGCCCAGTGCACAAATACTTGTTTCTGAGACTGTCATTTAATTTAGGGAAAAAAACACTTATACCCCAAAAAAGAAAACTATTTATTCTTAAATACCCTATTGTCTTTTTCTGCTTTGTCTTTTTGTTTAATTTGGAAAAGATTTAATATTTTTTTGGTTCTTTTCCTTTTTTTTTTCTTTTCTATATTTCTTGTTTTTTCCTTCTATTTTCTCATTTATGAATTATTTATTTTGTTCCCAAACCATGTTATTTTCTATTTTTTTATAATTAGTTTTGACTTCTTTATTTTTGTATTTTTTTTCTGTTTCCTATTTATTTTTTCAATTTATTTATTTCTTATTCCCTTTCTAATTATTCTTTTTTCTTTTTTCCTTCATAATATAATTCTATTGATTTTTTTTGTTGCTTTTTTCTTTATTCTTTTTATTTATATAATAAAGAAGATCATTTATATGTTGAACATTTCTTCATTTTTTATTTCTCTTTTTTTTCTTTTCTCCTTCACTTCTTTTTTCTTTTTTCTCTATTTTTCTTTTTTCTCCTTTTTCCTTCATTTTTTTTATCAAATCATATTATTTTTAAATTTCTTTCACCATAATCTTATTTCATACTCAATTTTATTTTTTTTTCTGTTTTTTTTTCAATTTCTTTTTTTTTAGTTATTTCTAAATTTGATTTAATTTATTTTTTCTCCTTAATCTAATTTCATTCACTTTTTTTCTCCTTTTCTTTGTTCTTCTTTTTTTTTCCCGCTGATTTCATTGAGGTTTACTTCAGTCCTCTATGATACCATCACAATATATTATCTTCATTGAAGATTACTTCTTCCTCTTTGATTCCATCAAAGTATAATATACTCTGATGGTATTAAAGAGTAACTGAGCAGTGTTTTCACTAAAGGATTGTTTCTTCCTCTTTGATATAATCACAATATAATATACTCTGAAGGTATCAAAGAGTAACTGAGCAGTGTTTTCACCGAAAGTATACATTTTCCTCTTTGATATTATCACAATATATTACAGATATGAATATATTCTGGTGGTATCAAGCAGTAACTGAGCAATGTCTTCATTGAAGGACTGCTTCTTCCTCCTTGATACTATCAAAGTATAATATATTTTGATGGTATCAAAGAGTAACTGAGTAGTGTTTTTACTGAAGGACTACTTTTTCCTCTTTGATACCATCACAATATATGAATATACTCTGGTCGTATCAAGGAGTAACTGAACAGTGTCTTCATTGAAGAATTGCTTCTTCCTCCTTGATACTATCAAAGTATAATATACTTTGATGGTATCAAAGAGTAACTGAGTAGTGTTTTCACTGAAGGACTATTTTTTCCTCCTTGATACCATCAAAGTATAATATACTCTAATGGTATCAAAGAGTAACTGAGCAGTGTTTTCACTGAAGGACTATTTTTTCCTCTCTGATACCATCACAATATATTACAGTATATGAATATACTCTTGTAGTATCAAAAAGTAACTGAGCAGTGTTTTCATTGAAGGATTGCTTCTTCCTCTTTGATAGTATCACAGTATATGAATATACTCTGGTCGTATCAAGGATTAACTGAGCAGTGTATTCATTGAAGGATTGTTTCTTCCTCCTTGATACCATCAAAGTATATTATACTTTGATGGTATCAAAGAGTAACTGAGCAGTATTTTCACTGAAAGACTGTTTCTTCCTCTTTGATACCATCACAATATATTACTATATATGAATATACTCTGGTGCTATTAAGGAGTAACTGAGCAGTGTCTTCATTGAAAGATTGCTTCTTCCTCCTTGATACCATCAAAGTATAATATACTTTGATGGTATCAAAGAGTAACTGAGCAATATTTTCACTGAAGGACTGTTTCTTCCTCTTTGATACCATCATAGTATATTACTATATATGAATATACCCTGGTGGTATTAAGGAGTAACTGAGCAGTGTCCTCATTGAAGGATTGCTTCTTTCTCGTTGATATCATCAGAGTATATTATACTATGATGGTATCAAAGAGTAATTGAGTATTGTTTTCATTGAGATTTGCTTCAGCCCTTCGATGAGATTACTCAATAATTCATGATACCATTTTAATATATCTATTATGAGCATGGTTTCATAGAGATATGTTTCAGTTCTTAAGAGACATTTCCCAGTCCTTCGTGATATCATCATAGTATATCTATATACCGGTATGATATCATTCAAGCCAACTTTTGGCATTTTCCAGTCTTCTATGATACCCACGTGGTACATATTATATATTGACAATGTATAACAAAATTTATGCTTAATTTTGATATTTTAGTTTATATATCAATTTTAGCAAGTTACGAGTAATTTTTATAAAACTAATTACAAAAATAAAGTCATATTTTAAAGTTTTAAAAAATAATTATTTTCATTAATTTAGCTTTAATGAATAAGCTAGTGGATTTTAGTATTTTTCTTAATTATTTCTTATTGTTATCTAGTTATTTTTTATTATTAATATAAAAAAATAGTTGATTCATATTTTTATTTCTTATTTTTCTAAAAGGAAAAAATATAAAAAGTGAAAATAATTATAATAACAATTTTTTTTATTAATTTAAATTTTAATAAATAAACTAGTAACTTTTAATTTTTCTAAATTATTTATTCTTTTAATCTAATTATTTAAAATAAATTATTTTTATTAATTTAAGACTAGTTATGTAATATTTAATTGTTTCTCCTTAAAACAAAGAAAAAGATTTAAAAAAATTAAAAAGAAGATAAACTAACAAAAAAAAATTAAGACAAAAAGGGACAAAAAAGAAAAGAAAATAAATTAAAAAGAAGAAAATAAATAATTAAAATATTATCAAATGATATCTTAAGTAAAGAACATAAGGAGATAAAAAGATAAAGATAATAAATGAGGGGAAAAAAATAAAGCAATAAATGCAAAAAGATAAATTAACCGATAAAAGAATAAACATTAAATGCTAAGTCAAAATAAGAGGAAAAAGAAGAAGGAGAATAACATGCAATTGAGGAGGAGAGCTCTAAGGATAATTACTTTGGGTTGAAGGTCCATTAAGGATAAATACTTTAGGTTGGGTCTATTTTGGGTAAATAGTTTCACAATTAAGCCCATTTTGTGTAGTTTTTCTTTTAATTTACAGGGAAAATTAGACAAAATGGTTAGTGTAATGACCGGGTCCGTCATTACGGGTAGTCCAATCGTGCCAAGTTTTAGAGTTAGAAAACTCCGGGTTTGGGAGTTTAAAATTCTGGGCTAGGCTAGCCTCGGCCGGTTTTGGAGCGAGGTAGAGTCTAAGAAAATCCGAGTAAGGATTGGTCTTTGTGTCTTGTGTTGAGCTAGTTTTCCATGTAGCCAAGACATAAAGGAGTCCGGAGGACTTTTCGAAATCGAATTTAGGTAAGTAGAACTCCTGAAATTGCATTCGACGTAAAGGGGTTATTTTGGATCATCGAGGAAAGCAAGTGTGTTGTAAAATGACCAAAACTGGGAGATTTTTGGACATTCTGTCCGTGACGGGCGCAACCGTGTGCGGTAGCGGCCACCACTATAGCGGTGGAAATTACCGCTATAGCGGCGGTCAACGCCGCTTAAGACCGTCGTAGCGGTAGTCATCTGCTATAGCGGGACTGCTATAGCAGAGCGGAGACCGCTATAGCGGGCTGACAGGATTTTAATGCAGAAACAGCTCCCAAAATATTCAATTTTCACAATTTTATTTTGGGAGAAGGGCTAGGCGATTCCAGGCATTTTTCTTCCTTTTTTCGTCGAAATTCTTCCCTAAGGTAAGGTTTTCATTCTCCAATCTTTGTATTACATTTTCTATGCGGTAGAATTGCTAGGAGGGAATTTGGGGAAAGGTTGGCATAACCTAGGAATGGTGGAATTCGGGGAAGGAAGGGGGTTCCAAGCATGTACATTCTTGGGTGTTGATAAAAGTATGCTAAAATGATCATAGGTTATCAAATTCCCTATTTTTATCCGTAAAAATGATAGAACTAGGAGAATTAATGGTGGAAAAGCCCGGAAAAAGGGTGGGATGATCATGGGTGGCCTGGGGTTTGAGAATTTGGTATAATCCGGGTAATGTGCAGGCCTTGTGTGTTAATTATATGTACTGTGTGTTGTTTTTAGACCAAGAACGAGAGAGGAATTCAGAACACGGGAAAGCTCGGGTCGAATAGAGCTTGGATCATTCGAGGTAGGTGATGGCTTACGAATTTATGTGAATGTTGTATATTTTGTACTCATATCTAAGTGATTGTATGAATTACATTGCTTAGGAAAGTTGTATAGAATGTCTAAGTTTTCTGCCTTATAGTCTGTGATTTGAACAGTATTTGCTTGTTGGTTTACAAGTTGTTTGTTCATGCATTTGACTGCGGATTATTGACATTCGGTTGGCTCGGGTACCACGCCTGGTATGAGTTTACTTTTGTTGCATCATTGCATTATTATTATGGTGTTGCATTGATTGATATTGGTTCCGTGAGTGGACCGGGTTGCTTATTAAAATGTGTTATTGGTTTGATGGTCCTTGAGAGGCCAGGGAAATTTTGGTTAACTGTTGTGTTGGTCTTGATTTAGGCCGGGTTGTTCATTGATATTTGTGTTGGTCTTGATTTAGGCCGGGTTGATTCAAGGTACAGGTGTGTAGTCTAGAAAGAGATCCCAGGGTGGGTCCAGGCTAGACAGAAATGTGTAGTTAATGGTATACGGTTGTGGCTTAGAGTTGGGTGGTGGATTCATGCGGGAGCAAGCTGAGTAGAGACTGGTAGTCTAAGTGTGTCTGTGGCTATTTATGCATGTTTCCCATACCTTATACTTGATATTGTTGTACTGTTATACATTATTTATTTGAAAACTGGCTGATGATCCTACCAGTACACAGTGGTGGTATACTGATACTGCACTTGCTTGTCTTTTGGTGAGTAAATGAAATCTTCCGGCGGCTGAGACGCGACCTCACCTTTAGTGCCGACGGCTTCTGACTTGCAAGGGTGAGCTGCTTGATTCGAGCTACCTTGGATTATCTTTAGAGTCTCAGTCCATTTATTTCGGACTTAAAACTACTTCGTATTTTCTTTTGGGATTGCATCCTCGTCTTCTAGTTATTGGTATTGATGTTTGGTACAACGATTTTCAGTTTCTAGGTTAGATTTTCTGTAGGTTAATGATTATGCTATAGTTCTTCTTACTATGATTGCTAGTTTACTTTATGTTATTGGTTTTAGGCTGTTAGTCCAGGCAAATGGTTGAACTCTATTGGTTCGTTCATGCGGGGGTTGGGTGGGTGTCACTCACGACGGGTTGGGTCGTGACAATTAGTACGTTAAATTTTTTACACAAAAAATAACCTACTTATAATTTACTATTTAATATGATTATTCGGTCAAATTTTTTACCCGAAATGGTCATTCGGTATATATGCAGTATACATGATGTATACATGATGTATACATGCAATATCTATTTCTTTTGATAGTATACATTACATATACATTACATATACATTGCAGATACATGCGGTACACATGCAGCTTTTTTTTTGAAATTTTTTTTGGTAGTGGTACATTTTCATTAAAAAAAATCTAATTTATATTTAATATTAAAAAATTTATAAATTTACCTGCTTCGAGCATAATTTCAAATGTACGGGATTGAAGTTAAAAATTTATATTTGATTTGGAATATTTTTTTTGAGCTACAATTTTGTGAAAGTCAAACATCAAACATATTGTCTGAAGTTTGGTATGACTTGTCGAGGCCAAGTTCAAATACTTTTTATTGAAGTTGTGGCCTTGGTAAGAGACATATTTTACTAAAGCTATGACCTTGGTAAGATCAACTTCAGACTTCTTTATTAAAGTTATGGACTTGATAAGACCAAACTTCAAACTCTTTTTTACTGAAGTTATGATTTTGGTAGGCTTCAGATATAAAATAGCTTGCCAAGTTCAACTTTAGATATTTTTTTACTGAAATTTTATGTTCTTGACAAAAAACTTTAGACTTTTGGTATTAGGTCAGAGCATATATTTGCTCCAACTTTAGATGACTAGAATTCAATAAATCAATTGAAGCAAAAAATGATAAAAAAGGGCTTTAACTTTGCGCAAATTTTAATGAAGCAGATCGATTTTCTATTTCTATAATCTTTACATACTTGTTTTTTACCAAATTCGAATAGCGCACATAACATTTTTCTTCTTTGAATATCTGAATATTGATATAAATATGAACTTTACGTCTTTAACTTATCTATTAATGAATTACTTTTTATTTGAGCTGATTCAAACATATATGACGACGGGTGATGTAACATTGATGTTGCCAAATGATAAGATTTATCTGAAATTTGTTAAAGTGAGTACCAATTAAATAATTTTTAAAAAGTGGGTAGCTTAACTGGCAACACCCAAATAAGGTGTCTTATGAAATTCTTACAGTTCTATTTAATAATATTTTATTAAAAAATTACGTTAGTTACGAATAATTTAGTGATAAACTAATTTAAGTACACCGCTTAAATTAATTTTAGGCAAAATGCTAGTACAAATTTTCTCTAAATCATATTTTGAAAAGCTAATTTAAGTACATAACTTTTTTCTGTGAATTTGTTTTTCAGTTTATTTTACGAACAAAATCAAACAGCGTATTCATGCAAAATTCTAGTGCATGAGTTGAGAAAATAAAATGATGAAAAGATTACCTTTGCCAAGATTAAGCAAGAAAGAAAGTTGTCGATGTTTAAAGTAGGGAAAATGTCTCAAAACACACATAAACTATGGTCGGAATTGCTGTTACACACTCTAACTTTGCGGAGGTCCTATGACCCCCTGGACTATTTTATAGTGTAATATTTAGGGTATTATCGGCTTAGATTGACCACTAAATCACTCAAACTAAAGTAAGTGCTTTCACACGCTATCAAAAAGATGGGTCAGTTCTCATTAATGTTAATTTATCTTCCATTAACTATAGAATTTTCTTAAAACTCTCTAACTTTATCTTCATGATTATTGATCAAATAACACAAATCATTCCAATTTCATGTGATTTTTACTTTCAATCTACTATTTTGAAGTTGCTGCTTATACGTGTGTTCACTTGCATGTCCATCTATGCTAATAATACCCACAGTATTACACTATAAAATAGTTCAGGAGGGTCATAGGACCCCCACAAAATTAGAGTGTGTAACAGCAATTTCAGCTATAATTTAGATATGTCTTGAGCTATTTTCCCGTTTAAAGTACATATATATTATTTTGGTAGTGAAGAACAAATATATTGGGTCAAAAAGACGGTGATGCTTTGAGTTGACACATTTATCATTCATTTACCCCAAAAAAACGCATTTATCTTTTGGTATCCGAATGTCGTCGAAAACATGATGCGGTGGGTCCAGAGGTTATTTTCTATAAATCATCGACTTTTAAAAAAAATATTATCAAAGAAGGATTACAAGAATAATATAATAATAAAATAAGAAAATACAAAGCGAATGATATAACAGTAAATATTACATATTTTAAAAAATATAAGAAACTATTGCATACTAAATAACCTCTACCTCTTTCACCTAAAGTGTGACTACACACGATTACTAACTAGCTTTTTATCTTAATCATTGATTTTTAAATTTTTTTATCTAGGATCATATACTTAGTAAACTGAAATTGTGTCATGTCATTCCTAATCACCTACCCCTACTTCTTATTCGCTCTATCGGCATATGTCTCTCCTAATTCATGTTACCGTCAACCTTCCACGCCTCCTTACTGACATATTTGCACACCTCCTCTTCACATGATAGAACCATTTCAGTTTTGCTTCCCTTATCTTACCGTCACAGAGGTCACTCTCATCTTACCCGATATAACTTCATTTCTAATTATATCTCGCCTAATTAATATACCCCCACATTTATCTGAGCATTTTCATTTGCGTTACCTTCATCTTCTGTGCATAGACGTTCTTGATTGACCAACACTCTGACTCATACAACAATGTTTGTTTAACCACCACTTTGTAGAACTTACCTTTAAGCTTTTGATGATATGTTCTTATAACACAGTACTCCGAAGGCGGGCCTCCATTTCACCCACCTCGCTTCAATTATGATGTACAATATCATCATCAAATTTCTCGTATCCTTGAATTATTGATCCAAGATGCTTGATACTTCTTCTCTTGAATATGATTTGTGCATTATTGATCTTTACTTCTATCTCCGTCTCATGCTCTATACTGCTAAATTTGCACTCTAAATACTATACTTTAGGTCTGTTTAACATAAAATCTTTTAGACTCTAAAATCTATCTTCCAACTTCCAACTTAATTGTTCACTACACTGATTCTCGTCAATCATATTATTTGACTGTTGATTTAAATTTGGAAACAAGGGTAACAACTAATCTCGACAGATCCCCAAAATATTTCCAGAAAAAAAAAAATCACTCCTTTCATCTTAATAGGGGGGAAAAAAAGTTGAGCTGATTGTGTTTTTTATTTTTTCAAAAGTCAACTAGATTGTTCCAAATGGAGATTTTGGAGAAAAGTCATCATCATCTAGCTATGAAAAATATATGTCAATGAGGTTGTATACTTATATTGCAGATCATTTATGAATATCAAAGATTGAGGATACATATAATATAAAAAATAAAAGGAAGTGGACCAATTAAACTTTTAAGTAAAAATCTAAGGATCTAATTTGCAAGTTTACATGCTTAAAATCAGTGGTAGATCCAAGATTTTCATTAAAAGAATTCAAAAAATAAAAATATAATAGCCGAGATTTAAACTTGAGACCTCAATATAATTTTCAACTCTCTCAATCATCAAGTCAATCTCTACTTTTATCTTTAGGGGATTTAAAATCTATATATATATATATATATATATAAACAGTAATGTAATACCTTATATATATAGTGTAACTTTTATCGAGAAGATCCATCCCTGCCCAGAATTGGGCCCCAGCCAAACATTCAATGATCAACCAAATCCACGAACTAAATTTGCAACTTTCTTCCCAATAAATAAAAGCAAATAATTGAGAAGACAAGTAGTAAAGTAGAGACAAAACATTGGTAACCAACTCAAAAATTAGTATCCTAGACGAGCTATACTTTTCTTCCTCAACTTTATTCGACAAACCAAAAAAGTTTTGAGTAAAAAAAAGAATGAGAATATATTGCATGATCCGTCCTTCAGGCTTCAATCTTGAGCCCACTTGTTTGAAATAGTGACGGTTTAGCACATCACTAAAAATATTCAGTGGGATGGTAATGGCATGGAACATGAGTCATGACTTTTGACTTTTAAAGCATTTTTGTATTTTTCATTCGATATTCATTTTGAAATTCAACTAATTTGAATTTGCACCATAAAAATCTACTTTAAGAGATAATGATCTCTACTAAAAGCGATTCCATACACATAGCTCAAACCTGAAAGCTCTCATTAAGGATGGAGGAGGACTTACCAGTTACCACTCCATCACAACTTTTGATGATACTTTTAAACCTCTTGGATAATTTATGCTCGCCCTTTTACATTTAATATATCACGATTTTTTCTTATACGTATTTTATATGTAGAAGCTATTAAATTTTAAACTTTTTGTTTATTTTTGAGAAATAGAATCCCCCTTGAATTTGTCCGAAAAAACAAATACATACTCAAACTATTATAGTGACCTATTAAACACCTATACATTTATAATCAAAATCATGATGTGTATACTCACAAGTTCTAATGTACTTCCTCTATTTCTTTTTAAGTGATTTTCTAATCTTCAAATTTAATCCAAAATAAGTAATTATTAAGAATTCGAGAAGGTTTTATTCTTTTCTTCAAAATTGCCCTTATCTAATAAATAATTGAACAGTTTTTTAAGTTGTCTTTTTTCTTCTTTTTTTTACGATTCTTATGAATAAACTTGGGAAGAGATAAAAAGTCAATATAGTAAATAATATTCTTGATTATTATTCCAAAATAGCTTTCTCAATAAGTGTGCAAATAGCTTCTCCCTTGCTCCTTTTTAAAAATAAAAAAATAAAAATTGACTCTTATATTAATAGATTTTTCTTTTATTTTCCCATTCTAACATAATATTTATTATTTTCTTTCAATATTATTTTTATCATTAAATAACTATATACTCCCTCTATTTTTAAATACTTGACATATTATTTTTTATACCTCCCTTAAAAAAATATTAAGTAGAGGATAATTTGATTAAATTATTCTTATTTCTTATTTCTAACAATTTAATACTTTTTTCTTTTGCACCATATTAATATATCTCCATATTTATGACTAAGGGTAAATGTGAAGACAAACAACTAATTATGTATTGGTTTTCTAAAATGCCAAATATTATTAATCATCTATTTTTAGTAAGGATGACAAATACTTAGGAATGGAGAGAGTATACTATTCCCTCCATCTCAAATTAGCTGTCGTGATTTTAAAAAAATTAGTTGTCTCAAATTAGTTGTCATCTTAGAAGTTCAGGATTAAATTAATTATTCTTTTTCATTTTATCCTTAGTAGTAATTGTTCCTGAAAATTACATACTTCAATTATGGGGTGATGACACATAGATAGAATTATTCAATAGATAGAGGTTATAAATTAAGATATAAATAAGGATAAAATTTAATATTTTTTTAAAAAACATGTAAAAGTAAAACACGGCAAATAATTTGAGACGAAAAGAGTAGCACTCAAACTTAGATTTTCAAACATTATTAAGGATAATTTAGTAAAATAAACTTTAATAAATAATTATTTAATTGGAGTATTAAATAAACAAGGGACAAGTAAAAAAATAAGGAAATAAAAAAGCAAAAAAAAAGAAACGAAGGGAGTAGTATCTTTTATACGTACTAAAAAAATTTCTTCCATTCTTAAATTTCATGTCCATTTAAATATTTTCATATAAAATTAAATAAATGGAATACTTTCTTTGATTAGATCACACCTACTTCCATTTACAAAAGTCAAATTTGACTATTTAAAAAGATCATCTCAAGCTTAAAGACGATTAAACAACTGGCTACTCATTATAAATATTAAATAGTACCTAGGTCCAAAATGAGCATGGCTACTTGTTGCGTTCTTACGCACAAGCAAGTGTACGCCACCGTATAAGTAATATAGGATGTGAGTTCAGATATCGTACCCAAGGAATTTGACTAATTGATTTCTAGTTTGAATCTTTATACGAGCTATTCAGTAGGTAATCGACAATAAAGAGTAATTTGTGTGTTTTGAAAGTAAACAAATAACAAATTGTAGACAAGCTTTGATTTAATGGGTTGTAATTTAGATTAGGAAAAAGTTCCAGCGTCATGGTATTTCGACAATCCAGTTGAGTTTTCAAACCATACGTTTAGTTAATTTTCTGAGTTACTAGTTGCGGATTGATTTTAACCATGTTGAGCGTTTTGCCAACAACTCTAGGTTTCCTTGACTATTCTTAACGCCTATATTTCTATGGTCGTCGGTCGATAGTGAAGGACATATGATTTCTCTTCCGTATCAACTGGGCAAGGCTAACGGGTATATTTATATCCACGTTAGCGAATCGTTTCCCCTTCCCTATAGAGTTCACAACCAAGCCCTACCTTCCCTTATTGCGTACATAAACACCCTATTCCTAGTCCAATTTATGCACCATAGATAGTGTTTGCTAGGTGATCAAGTTAACAAACAATTAAGAGCAAAGGAAGATAAATAACTCAATAATGGAAATCTGAACTAAATAATATGATAATTAAACGTCAACTTTCATGTCTTTAACCACAACCCTAGATATTAAAGGTTTAGCTACTCATGAATCTCTTTGGAAGAAGAGATTTCATGAGTTTACAAGAAAAGAATCAAAATTAAATAAAGAAATAAAACTAGACCTTGTTCTTGAGCTTTGCCGTAGGTTTTGCCTTCCCCAAATCAGTTGTTGTTAATATAAAATGTAGGAGGGGGTATTTATAGAGTTTAGGAATCCTTAGGACTAAGAAAACCAATCCTAATCGGGTTAGGAGAAGTACCCGCTCGCGCCATTGCCCAAAAGCGGAGCAATGGCGCAAGGAACAACAAAAATTTCAGACTGCTGCAAAAATCCGCGCCACTGCCCGCTTTTGGGTGTGTGGCGCAGCTACTACTTCTGGAAAATATCAGAGAATGCCCCAAATCCGCGCCACTGCCTGATTTTGCAGCAGTGGCGCAAGGCACAATAAGTTTTTGCCATTTTTCGCTCGTTTCTTGGCGCTTTGGGGTGTCACTTCTTCCTTGGTTTCTTTTGGTTTCTTGGTGCTTCTTTTCCTCTTGTTTAAGCTTCAAATACATCAAGCCATACCTAAGTAAACAAAACACCAAACATAAGTGTAATATATAATATTTACGCTCAAGACGACACGAAAAAGAGGACGAATGAGAGGCGAATGATAGAATAAAAGAGTACTTTTAGCCTCTCATCAACACCCCACACTTAAAGTCTTGCTCGTCCTCAAGTAAGCTATACACTCATGACCTAGACTCTACTACAAACTACACCAATTTACCACAAGAATGCTCAAGCTAAGACTACAACGACTAGATGGCAAGCGCTTAGCACAACATGCTTCATTCATTCATAGCTCATAAATAACTACTTCAAGACCTCCTAGCCTCAAGAATTGACTCTACGATCATAGTAAACACTCATAACTTGTCCAATCAAGAAATCAAGTATTTCACCTATCTTTCGTCAACCATGTGCCCTCATCACAAGAGAGTTACCCATGTTCACTCACAAGAATACAATTTATCACATGAATGGGTACAAATAGAATTACGCTCACTCTCACAAAGAAGTTCACATGCAACATATGATGAACCATAGGCTTGCCCTTAGTGTACTACTCCACTAATATAAGAACGTTAAACTCAAGATCAAGTAGGACTTTTCAAGGTTGTAATGTAGGCTAAGGGACGGGTAGGAATTATTTTGGCTAAAATAGTGACTATCTTCCCTAAACGCTTTAATACATCACTTTTTTTCATCAAGCACCTTCCTCAATCAACAAATTTCTTTCTTCTACTCTTCTCGACCATAAATTTATTTGTTTTCCCATATCTTCAAGCACGTTCACACACCACTAGTAAGGAGCACTCAATTATCAAACAATGTTTCTTCTTTCTTTTTCTTTGTTCTTTTTCTACTCCCTACTCAAGTATATGAATATTTCTTGCACCCTTAAACTTTTCTACAGGCTTCTATCCTCAGTTATTTCCCTTTTTCCTTTTACTCCCTTAGACTCTTATTTTTCATTTAAAGCGCTTAGGAATTTGGGATCAAATTCATGGTCAATTGAAACAAATGATTAAGCTTTAGATGTGGCTACCAAAAGAATAGGCTTAAAGCTCAACGGGGCTAACTAAGGACATCTTTTGGGTAGGTAAAGCAAAGGATTAAAATTGGCTAATCAAAGAAACGCCTATATCATCTCCTAAACTTAACATTCTTCATTTTGTTTTGCAAACACACTGTGCAAGTTCTAGACATCAATATAAAAGCACGGAATATCACAAAATTCTAACACACATGGCACATGTTCGACTCAAGAAGGATACATACAGACTCTCAATAAAGCAACCAACAAGAGTTCAAAGTTAGGCCAAACGTCATATAAGAGTCAAGTAAAAGAGCCTAGGTGTCTCAAAAGAAGTTATTCAATTCTTCACATAGCATGCTTTCAAATTCAAAACTAACTTGAATCATTCAGTCAATTATAGTTCCTAACAAGAGCACCTAACATTCGATTGGTCCTAAAGACTCTCTAACTCCTAATGACTAACTCTTCCCTCAAGACGGTCGTCAACCATCCATCGTCGGGAAAAGTCATTCTACCTAAAAAAACTACTCCTAAAATAAAAAAATAAAAAAATATACTCAGTTCAAAGGGCTCTCCCTCGGAAACAAACCAAAAAGAAAAATCAAGGGGTGGATGAAGTATTCCTCTAAAAAGAAATTAAACGCTAAAAACTATCCTAACTAAAGAATAAAAAAAATCTTTTTGTGTTTTTAGACTTTTTCAAAAAAAAAAATCCAGTTTTTCATATAGTTTAGCAAAATAAAAAGAAAACTTAACAACCTATGGCATACTTCACCCTTAACAAATAATGGAAGATATCTCACCCCACACTTAAAGTCATGCTTTGTCCCCAAAGCAATAAATAAGATAAAAACCGGGTTAGAAATACTTCTTGAGGCCCTCTATGGCCTAGTTTGCAGCATATTTTCTTCAATTCTCAATCGAAAGGGGCGAATGACCCCACACTTAAGCTTAAACCATGATCCTTAGCTTCCAAATTCAGGTACTCAGACTTCCCCAAACCTGCACAAAATCACAACCAAAAACAAAAAATGACACTATAAAAAAAAAACTAAACTATTACAAAATTGAGTTGTCTCCCAATCAACGCCTGATTTAACATCGCAACATGACGCAAGTCATAAATCAATCAATTTCTCTTAATCTTTTCCTCCCCCTATGATAGAGCTTTTGCCTCTTTTTCACTCTTGGAGGATCACTTTCTTCTTTCACTTTCCTCTTTGTCTTAATATCCCTTTTTGGGTCACTGTCCAACGATCTAAATACATGATCATGCTCCCTCAACAACTTGAGCAATTCTTTTTGCTGCACCTCAGACAATTCATAAGCAATATTCAAAGTTTCAACTTTTTCAAATCCACTCTCTTCCACCCCACACTTATTTTTTACCACCTCTGTGATCATGCACAAATCTCTGTAATGTGAAGGGGTAGAAAGTGACTTATATACCTTGAACATTGCCTCCTCATCATGAACTCTCATCTTTAATTCTCCTTTCCGCACATCTATCAATGCTCCACCAGTTGTAAGGAATGGGCGCCCCAAGATAACCGGTACCTGCTCATCTGCTTCATAATCCAAAATAATGAAGTCGGCAGGAATGACAAACTTACCCACCTTGATGAGAACATCCTCAATTATGTCCTCTGGATATACACGAGACATGTCTACTAGCTGGAGACAAATAGTGGTGGGGCATGGCTCTCCCAAGCTTAGTATCTTAAAAATAGATAGAGGCATTAAGTTAATACTTGCCCCAAGATCACACAATGCATGCCCAACCTCATCTTCACCAATTTGTATGGGGAGGGTGAAGCTCCCAGGGTCTTTGAGCTTTTGAGAAAGTTTGCTCAATACCCTCGAACTACACTCTTCAGTGAGTGCAACCGTCTCAAACGCTCTCATCCTTCTCTTTCCAGCCACCACATCTCGTAAGTACTTAGCATACTTTGGTATGTCAGTCAAAGCATGAATCAAAGGAATGTTTATGTGAAGCTGCTTGAAGATATCAAGGAACTTATTATAGTTAGCATCTTCCTTGCTTTTCTGGAACCTTTGGGGGAATGGTGGTGGAGGTCTTTCTCTTACCATCTCAGGCTGCTCAACAATATCTTTTTCAGCTAACTTTTTTGGCGTACTCTCTAGCTCTGGATCAGGAGTTGATGCAGGAATCAACGCTCGTGGAAATGGAGGTGGATTCTTGTAGTTTTCCAGCCCCTCTCCCCAATGACCTTTTATCTTTGGAGGCTCTTCTTCTTGCAACTCTCGCCCATTTCTCAAAGTGACGGCCATAACCTGCTTGGGCATCTCTGTAACGCTAGGCAAGGTACCTTGAGGCCTATCATGAAGTGTGGTGGCAAGTTGCCTCATTTGAATCTGCGATTCATTGATAGCCTTCTTGGTTTCAACATTAACTTGTGCATGTGCCTGCTGAACTTGTTGTTGTTGGGTCATAAACTGCTTTAGAGTTTCCTCCAAAGAACTACTCACTTGTTGACCCTGCTGTACATATTTGTGTCTCTGGCCCTGCTGAACTCCACCCCAAGAGAAGTTTGGGTGGTTTCTATAATTTTGCTGCCCCACATAGAAGATAGACTCAGGATTCAATGGGCATCCCGAATAAGCATGATTCTCACCACACTTTTAACAAAATAATGCAGTTGCCTGAACTTGTTGTATTTGCTGAACCTGGCTCACATTTGGGTTGGCTACAAATTTATTTACCTTGTTGACCAGCTGACTAATGTCAGACCGTATGACAGCTACATCATCCAATTTAAGCTTACCCGGCGTCTTCTGAATTGCGGTGAATATTATGCTTGGTTCTGTATAATCTCCGTGCCATGCAGACATAAGGTTAAGCAACACCTCTATTTCATCATAGCTCTTGGACAAGATTTGCCCTTGAGCTGTAGCATCAAGAAGTGATTTCGAGTCTGGCCTCAACCCTTCAATAAAATTATGCCCAATGATCTCCTTGGGCTGCTGGTGGTGCGGACAATCTCTCAAATATCCCTTGTATCTCTCCCAAGCATAGGGAAGAGATTCTGCGTCTTTTTGAACAAATCCGAAAATTCTGTCTCTGAGCTCTTTTGTTCTTTGAGATGAGAAGAACCTGTTGAGGAACCTTTCAGACAATATATCTCATGATGTGATAGAACTGGTAGGTTCACTCTTCAACCACTGCTTCGCCTCTCCAATCAATGAGAAAGGGAACAACTTCAACTTTACATATTTATCACTCACATTCTGGTAGTGGAAGTTATCACTTAAGTCAACGAACTCTTGCAGGTGCTTGTGTTGGTCTTCATGCGGTTTACCCTCAAATTGACAAGTGTTCTGCACTAGTCGCATCATGCCTTCTCTTAGCTCGAAGTTCCCTATGATGGTTGGCTTGACAATCGTTTTAGAGGCATTTTTCCAATTCGGCCTTGCAAAGTTAAGCACTGGGACATGTGGTGGAGCAGCGGGCTAGACTGCAGCCTTATTTTCAATATTATTCAGATCAATTGGGTCATTCACGTGGTCACCCAAAGCTCTCTGACCTCTAAGAGTGCGTTCAAGCTCGTGATCAATGAGAATCAAGGGATTGCCTTGACTTCGAGTGTTTAGCATAAACTAACTTGTGACCTGAAGTATACAAAAATAACAAACAAAAGTGAAATATGAATAGTTCAACAAAAATCCAAAGTAGTATCAATTTCAAATCAAATCCCCGGCAACAGCGCCAAAAACTTATTGCGTCCTTAGCACACGCAAGTGTACGCGGCCGTACAAATAATATAGGATGTGAGTCCATATATCGTACCCAAGAGATTTGACGAATTGATTTCTAGTTTGAATCTTTATACGAGCTATTCAGTAGGTAACCGACAATAAAGAGTGATTTGTGTATTTTGAAAGTAAACAAATAACAAATTGTAGACAAGCTTTGATTTAATGGGTTGTAATTCAGATTTGGGAAAATTTTCAGGGTCATGGTATTTCGACAATCCAGTTGAGTTTTCAAACCATACGTTTAGTTGATTTTCTGAGTTACTAGTTGCGGGTTGATTTTAACCATGTTGAGCGTTTTGCCAACAACTCTAGGTCTCCTTGACTATTCCTAACGCCTATATTCCTATGGTCATCGGTCGATAGTGAAGGGCATATAATTTCTCTTCCGTATCAACTGGGCAAGGCTAACGGGTATATTTCTATCCATGTTAGCGAATCATTTCCCCTTCCCTATAGAGTTCACAACCAAGCCCTACCTTCCCTTATTGCGTACATAAACACCCTATTCCTAGTCCAATTTATGCACCATAGATAGTGTTTGCTAGGTGATCAAGTTAACAAATAATTAAGAGCAAAGAAAGATAAATAACTCAATAATGGAAATTCGAACTAAATAATATGATAATTAAACGTCAACTTTCATGTCTTTAACCACAACCCTATATACTAAAGGTTTAGCTACTCATGAATCTCTTTGGAAGAAGAGATTTCATGAGTTTACAAGAAAAAAATCAAAAATAAAAAAAAGAAATAAAACTAGACCTTGTTCTTGAGCTTTGCCGTAGGTTTTGCCTTCTCCAAATCAGTTGTTCTCCATATAAAATGTGGGAGGGGGTATTTATAGAGTTTAGAAACCCTTAGGACTAAGAAAACCAATTCCAATCGGGTTAGGAGAAGTACCCGCTCGCGCCACTGCCCAAAAGCGGAGCAGTGGCGCAAGGAACAACAAATATTTCAGACTGCTGCAAAAATCCGCGCCACTGCCCGCTTTTGGGTGTGTGGCGCAGCTACTACTGGTGGAAAACATCAGAGAATTCCCCAAATTTGCACCACTGCCTGCTTTGCAGTAGTGGCGCAAGGCACAACAAGTTTTTGCCATTTTTCGCTCATTTCTCGGTGCTTTTGGGTGATGCTTCTTCCTTGGTTCCTTTTGGTTTCTTGGTGCTTCTTTTCCTCTTGTTTAAGCTTCAAATACATCAAGCCATACCTAAATAAACAAAACACCAAACATAAGTGTAATACATAATATTTACGCTCAAGGTGATACTAAAAAGAGGACAAATGAGAGGCGAATGATAGAATAAAAGAGTACTTTTAGCCTCTCATCACTACTCATTAAAAAATAGTGTACCTACAAGTTATCCTTATGTTTTCTTTAATCCCAATTTAATAATATTCTTTATTTTACCACACTTATTGATTAAAATAAAAGTAATAATTAATTTTCTAAAGTGAATCAGTTATTATTTACAATAAGCACGACAATTAAAATAAATCGAATAAAGTACTACGTAATAGAAAGAGGTAAGATAATCTTTACCTTACCTCTTTAAGTTTAATTTGTTAGGCAGTGTAAAAGCATTCAAGTTCATCGAACTTGAACATTTATCTCGTCTTTTTTTAACTTTTTCATATAGTTAGGTCCCTTGTTATTTATTACGAGTGCATATAATATATGTGTGTGTGTATATATATATATATATATATATATATATATATATATATGTGTGTGTGTGTGTGTGTGTGATCGTGGGCGTATTTATACGTTCAAATGCCAACTATTATCCATCTTTAGTTTAGTTTGTGAACTAATTTTGTGACTTTCTTGTGCAATCTTATGCGAAAATATGTCCATGAACTAATAGAGGTGATTAGCATTTTTCAGGTTGAAATATCATGAATGGACGTGAAAAGAAACTAAAAACGAGTGCCGGAAGGCAAGCACAGACTGTGGGATACAAAGACAAGTGGAAGAGTACATTTTGCGAAAGATAATGGAAGAAAATGGGTCTCCGTACCACGGAGGTTGCCACCCGCGACAAGGTCGTGGCACAGAGATGGTTAAGTTCGTGAGTGCAAGAAACAGTAGCCCTTCGCGTTTGCATCGTACCACGGAGGCCATCCTCCGCGTTAAGGCCGTGTCACGGAGGCTGTCATCTGCGTTTAGCTCGTGACATAGAGCTATCAAATCGACAGTGAGCCCATATGTGCTATAAATAGGACTCTTAAGAGAATTATGGGGCATGTATTATTTTCACAAAAGAACAAAGAGAGCAGAGGAGTTGTCACTAGGGTTCTTCATCTTGTAACTCAACTACTTGTTATTTTGGTATGATTAACATTAATTTTAGTGTTTTATTTCGGATTATGCGTAGCTAAGCACCCTTGTTCCGGGGTTACGACTAGAACATGATTGAATAGCATTTTATTTGAATCAAAGAAACTTTATTTCACATTTGATTGCTCTTGTGTTATGCTTACTATTTTAGTGTCTGGCCAACACTAGAATAAATTGATAATTCTTGCGTGAACTGACCATGAGAACGTGAGAATAGTACGAAGAACACGAGGAAAAAGATCACTTCTAGCGTAAGTTAGGGTTGATTTGCAACTAGGATAGTGATATACCTCGTTTGCCTTATTCAATTTTAAATGGGATAAAAGAATTAATACATTTGAATTAGAAACTCACATCCCCGCTCAACGATGTAGTTGTGTGACTAGTTTAAATAGGTGATTTAGAGGATGACCATTCCCAAATCGTATTAAACCCCGAAATCAATAATCAGAGAAATAAAGTTCTTTGAGACGACTAAATGTTATTCATGATTGTGGAAAATGTCGTAGCCCTGGAATTCTCCTTTGATATTATTAACAACCTTTACTAAATTCGGTATTGCTTTACTTTATTATTTTGCAACAAGTAGAACATTATACTTTTATAAATTTTCTTGATAAACCACAATGCTTGTCTGAAATATTATTAGAAATTGAATTAGGAAAATTGCTAAGCACATAGTCCTCGTGGATTCGATATCCAGCTCGAAAAAGTAATTATATTACTTGTACGACCGCGTACACTTGCGCGTGCGTTTGAACGCAACAATATATATGATAAGATCGCACTCATTTTAAATATACTAACTCTGAATCCATATTTTGCCAGGCGAGCGGAGAAAACAAGCTTTCTACCGTACCCACCAAGCCTCTCTTTTACAAATTCTATAGAAAAATCATCTTGAAAGATTGCATCTTTTGTTTTTCTTTAACTTTCTTGAGTATCATCTTACTAGAGAAATCTTGAAAAGCCAAATTCATATTTGGTGAACTTTGACTGAATATTCCTTTTCATGAACTTCTTGAACTTGTTCTATAAGAAAATTAGCGAATATAAATTTTATAATATCAGCAAATAGTTTTAGTTACTTGTTACGAATTGGCTAAGTTGAGAGGACTTAGGTAGTTACATAGTGAGCCGATGGAGAATCTTGTTTTTACTATTTTTCTTTTTGCACTTTAGGCCCTAAAGTCTCTTTCATGTTAGGAGGGACCACAATGGTAGTTTGTCAGCTCAGGCAATTAGTTTGGCTATATCACACTTGTAGTACAGCTCAAGGAGTTTATCGGTGAATGAAGCAATTTCTCTCTTTCTCTCTTCCATTTTTTGCAATTCCCTTTCTAAGTCTTAACAGTGGTATCAGAGCACTTTCATGCTCTGTGAACGACGCCATGGCTGGCGAATTACAGGAAGTTCTTACACGGTTAGATCGAATGGCTGAGCGACAAGATCAACTAGAATTGACTCACGAAAACACCTTCAGGGAATTACAGGATGTTATGGGGTCACGCCGCGATGCCGAGAAGAACAAGCAACCTCCTCCAACTGGTCGAGTTGTGCCAGGGATGTATTCACCCACTGCAGGCCCAGGCAATTTGTCAGGTATATCTGGGTTTTTCCCTCTGCGACCTCCATCGTCTAATTTGAACTTGATACCTCGGGTTCATATGGATCCTTCTCCCTCTAGGATGTCTATTGTCCCTTTAACCACTTCAATTGTTCACAACCCAGCTCCATTCAATCCAAACATCAACCTACCCCAAATTTCCAATGGAACAGTACCAGGGATGCACTCCACAGTTCCTGCATATCGATCCAGTTCTACCCCAATCTCCTCGCCTATGCTGAGCCCATACTTTTCACACCAAATTCCCCCATATACGACTTCTTTTCAGACCACCCATTCCCCTTTTTTACCCTATTCTACGCCTTTAAGCCATTCCCAAGTTTACCCTCTTGTGTACCCAATTAATCCGGGTCAATACTATCCTCAATCACACTCTTTGCCTCCTATATCCAACTCACAAACACTCACCAGATTATCCAGAGTGGAGTTTCCGAGGTTCAATGGTCAAGGATTTCAGGATTGGTGGTATAAGGTGGAACAATTCTTTTCTCTGGATGAGGTTTTGCCCCATAAAATAGTGACAGTAGCTGCAATTCATTTTGATGATATTGCTTTGCAATGGCATCAGGCCTATCTGAGGAGCAGGTCTCATCTTCCTTTTCCTACATGAGAGGAATATTTAATGGCTTTAGCTGACAGATTTGGGACTGCATATAATGATCTTATGTCTGACTTGCTTAAGTTGAGACAAACAGGGGGTAACTACTTATCCGGAGGAGTTTGATAGATCCATGACTAGACTCAACTTGGATCCAAATCATGCCATTCGTATTTTCCTTAATGGGTTAAAACCAGAGTTGGGTGATGCTATCAAAATCCATAGACCTTATTCACTACCCCAGGCTTATCACCTGGCTAGACTTCAAGAGTCTATCTACCATAAGCAGCTCAAGGCTATGAGGAACTCTTCTGCCTACCCTAGCGCATCCCAAATGCCAAGGCAAACTTCAACCTCCCACTAACCTAAGGCAAGTAGTGTGGCAACAATACCCAAAATTGCAGATGACAGAGTTAGGAGGAGAAGGCTCACCCCTGCTGAATTAAGTGATAAGAAGGCCAAGGGTCTATGCTACTTGTGTGATGAGAAGTTTCAGCCAGGTCATGTGTGCAAGAACAAGGCACAATTATTCTTATTAGAATATGATGAAGAAGATTTGGGTGTATTAGATGCAATTGCCCTGATGGGGAAGAAGTAATGGAGACTTGTGCAATTTCTCTGAATGCCCTCAATGGTAAAGTAGGGTACAGAACCTTGAGAGTCACTGGGTTTTCTCAGCAGAGGCAACTGAATATATTGGTGGATAGTGGCTCAACTCACAACTTCTTAGACAGTGACTTAGCTTCTAGAATGGGGTGGACAATAGAAACCTGCAAACCTGTGTGTGTTAGTTTGGCAGATGGTAATGTTGTCCAAATTAATAGGAGGTGTAAGGGTCTGGAATAGTTACTGCAGGGTACAATGTTCAAAGCTGATTTCCTTCTTCTACCATTGGGCTCTTGTGATATGGTTTTGGGTATCCAATGGATGTATGAGCTAGGTGACATCAAGTTCAACTTTAATAGGCTAACCATGGAGTTTGAACATGAGGGTAAGTTACTTTCCTTGCAAGGGGTGGCGCCTAATCTGAAGTTGGTGAAGTCAGAATCCCTATGCAAGATTGAGGGGACACATGATCAATTGTTTATGATCAAGGCTTGTGAGGTGCATGATCCAGAGGAGGATTGGAGTGAGCAAAGTCAGACCCCTTCAAGGGTCCAGCAGGTATTGTTAGATCACAAAGACATATTTGGTGAACCCACTGAACTTCCACCTTTCAGGGAGATGTTTGATCACCATATTCCTCTAGTGGAAGGGGCTAAGGCAGTGAATAGTAGGCCTTATAGGTATTCACCAGTACAAAAAGATGTTATTGAGAAGATGGTTCAGGAATTACTGGCTCAAGGGCATATCAAGCATAGTTGTAGCCCTTTTGCTTCACCAGTGGTGTTGGTAAGCAAAAAAGATGGGAGCTGGAGGATGTGTGTGGACTACAGAGCTCTCAATCAGATTACCATCAAAGATAAATTTCCCATCCCAATTATTGAAGAACTGTTGGGGGAGTTGGAAGGGTCAAGGGTCTTCTCTAAAATCGACTTAAGGTCGGGCTATCACCAAATCAGGATGTCTTGTGGTGATGTTCACAAAACTGCATTTAGAACTCATTTTGGCCATTTTGAGTTCCTAGTTATGCCTTTTGGGTTGACCAATGTACCTTCTAGTTTTCAGAGTTTGATAAACCACATTTTCCAAGAGCAATTGAGGAAATTTGTGTTAGTATTTTTCGATGATATCCTAGTATACAGTCAGCCCTTAATGAGCATGTTCAACATTTAGAAACTGTGTTTGCTATTCTCAAGCAACATAGTCTCTTAGCTAGACGAGCCAAGTGTGTATTTGCTTCATCCACAGTTGAATATCTGGGGCATATTATATCGGCTGAAGGTGTAGCTACTGACCCTCAGAAGGTTCAAGCTGTGAGAGATTGGCCAGTCCCTAAAACTATCAAACAGTTGAGGGGGTTCTTAGGTCTAGCAGGCTACTATAGAAGATTCATTAAGGGTTATGGAATTATCAGTAAGGCCCTGACTGAGTTACTAAAAAAAGATGGATTCAAGTGGAATGATCATGCAACTCAGGCTTTCACTGCCTTGAAAGATGTCCTTACTACAACACCAGTCCTTGCTATGCCTGACTTTAATGTTCCTTTTATAGTGGAAACAGATGCTTGTGATGTAAGCATTGGTGTTGTACTCATGCAGTTCAAAAGACCCACTGCTTATTTAAGTAAAGGGTTGTCCCTCAGGCATCAAACCTTATCAGTCTATGATAAGGAGCTTTTAGCACTAGTTCTAGCAGTGACTAAGTGGGGGTCAGTATTTGATTGTAGGCAATTCATAATCAAGACTGATCAGAAGGCACTCAAATTCCTTTTGGAACAGAAGTTACACACTGGTTCTCAACTTAAGTGGGTGACCAGGTTGATGCAATATGACTTTGAGATTGAATACAAGAAAGGAAAGGAAAATAAGGTTGTCGATGCCCTCTCTAGGTTGCCGGCTGGAGAGTTGTCTGCATTGTCCTTGTCTACAGTCAAAAGTGGGTTATTACAAGATATCATGAGCATTTGGCGGTCAGACCCTGGCCTCAAGAGTTTGGTTCAGGAGTTAGCTCAATCAGGGAGGGAAGTGAAAGGGTATACCTTCATCCAACATCAGTTAAGAAGGCATGGGAAGTTAGTTGTTGGCCCGGATACTTCTTTAAGAGCTGAATTGCTACAAATATGGCATAATTCACCTTCTGGAGGACATTCTAGTATAGAGAATACTTACAGGAGGTTATCTTCCTTATTTTATTGGCCAAGGATGAAAGGTGATGTGATGCAATATGTGAAGGAATGCTCCACCTGTCAGAGAAGTAAGTATGAAAGAATTGTTGCCCCTGGGTTATTGCAGCCTCTACCCATTCCTTCCATTGCTTGGAGTAGTGTGAGTATGGATTTCATTGAAGGATTGCCTAAATCCATTGGAAAAACTACTATTTGGGTGGTAGTAGATAGACTCACCAAATATGCTCACTTCTTTGCTATTTCCCACCCATATTTTGCTTCTGACATTGCCAAATTGTTCTTGGATAACATCTTTAAGTTACATGGCATGCCTGCTGAAATCATCAGTGATAGAGACCCTATTTTTACTAGTAAGTTCTGGCAGGAATTGTTTGCTAGTCAAGGGGTTACACTGAACCTTTCCACTGCTTATCATCCTCAGTCTGATGGTCAGACTGAGGTGGTTAACAGGTGCCTAGAGACCTATTTGAGGTGCTACTGTGCTGATTCTCCTACTGATTGGGCTAAATTCATTTCTTCTGCGGAATGGTGGTATAACACTACTTTTCACTCTTCTATTCACACCACTATTATGAAGCTCTGTATGGTCAACCTCCTCCTCTCACTTACCTTATTTGGCCAATGATTCTAGTATTGAAGAAGTGGACAGGAGTCTTGTCACTAGGGATTTCAAGTTTCAGTTGTTTAAGTATCATCTAGCCAGGGCTCAGCAGAGAATGTCTGATCAAACCAACAAGCATAGAACTGATAGACAGTTCCAGCCAGGTGATTGGGTGTACGTTAAGCTTCAGCCTTATAGGCAGGTGACTATGTCACAACATCATTTTACCAAGTTATCTGCCAAATACTATGAACCTTACATGATTGAGCAAAAGGTTGGCGCGGTAGCATACAAATTGTCATTGCCTGAGGGTCTAATGTTACATCCAACATTTCATGTTTCTCTATTGAAACCTTGATATGATGTTCCGGCTCAGATTTCTCATCCTCCCGTCCTTGATATCACAAGTCCATTTTGTCCCAAGCCCCTGAAGGCTATAGACAGACGGATGATTCAAAAAGGGAACAAAGCTGTTGTTCAATTTCTTATTCAATGAGATCATTTTCCTTCTGATCAGACTACTTGGGATGATGCTGCCACACTCAAATTACGCTTCCCTGATCTCCTTCCTTGAGGACAAGGAAGTTTTTTGTCCGGGAAGACCTGTTACGAATTGGCTAAGTTTAGAGTACTTAGGTAGTTACATAGTGAGCCGATGGAGAATCTTGTTTTTACTGTTTTTCTTTTTGCACTTTAGGCCCTAAAGTCTCTTTCATGGTAGGAGGAACCACTATGGTAGTTTGCCAACTCAGTCAATTAGTTTAGCTATATCACACTTGTAGTACAGCTCAAGGAGTTTATCGGTGAATGAAGCAATTTCTCTCTTTCTCTCTTCCACTTTCTTTCCATTTTTTGCAATTCCTTTTCTAAGTCTTAACATTACTTTTGTCAATATTAGTAAAAGAGAACAGAAAAACAATTGTTCCATCTTGCTGCTCTAAACATTCAATATAAATGTAGAACCAAAAAACCAATGAATTATTTTCTTCATTCAAAGAACTCCTTTATTAGACAAACAAGTTGCATAATATGCTAGTCCATATTGTTGATTACAAGTTGCAAATTGATAAATTCAATGTATAATGCCCCTGCTCATATTTTCCAAATAAAATTGATTACTTAATTATTTTCTGCCCAACCTAGCATCTAAAAATCTAGTAGGTGAAGTGAAGATTTTAAGAACGTCTTTCTTTTCGGCCAACCGCTATGTGATATGTTTTGTTATAACTCAAAAATAATGGTTAGTTTCTTTACATATAGTGTAAGCTCCAAATCTCTATTGTATAAATATATAAAAACTAACTAGCTAGGACTTGTGAGGCTCAACGTACAACTAACTATAACCACTCCACAGGTCAATAGCAGTATCTTAAGGGGTTGTGGACTTGTGGTGCATGGGATACGGATAATAACTTTAAAAATAAAATTTGGAATTAATTTTGTTTCGTGGTTGATTTAAAATATTAGTTAATCATGAGATTACTATTTTATATAAAAGATAAGATAAATTAATTCCATGAGATAACTTTACTTATCTCATCTAACATATAAAACGACCCTAAGTAAATTAAAAGTATACTGATTTAATTTATTAAATTTGAATTAATATGAGACACATAATAAAAAAAATCGTAGAAAACCTTAGAACTTAGAAGGGTACTTTTTTTTTTTGGTCCAAAGAAGTGAACTCCAATTACCTTGATAGATGTGCAAGTGCTACAGAAATTTATTAACAAGCTTTTTCTCCTTTTCTTTCTTTTGGTGGCTTTCCCTATGCTGCATAAGGATTCTCCTCAATTGAGGCAAAGGAGAACATTGTGGAAAAAATAACTAGAAATTTTGTTTTAATATGAGACATCTTCGCCCTCACGTTTATTTGGCCGGCAAAAATAAACAGTAAAATGACATAAAAAGGAAAAATGTGTAGCTAACTTTGAAAGGTGAGTTTAATATTTAGGACAAAGAAAGAGAATAAAATAATTATTTATCCCACAGTAATTTGTCGTTATCGACCTCGATTATCAACCTTATTAATTAATTTAAAGCACAGAAAACATGGCCTTTAAGCAAAAAAGGGTCAAACTAACTCTGGAATCGGAGTGCCAGTACTTGTTAGTTAATCACCCAATAATTGCAAATACAAACAGAAACAAATCAAATCCAAACAAGAAACGACTCATTCCACCACCCCATTTTGCTTTTTTGTTTCCATTACAAAATCATTATACTATTATAATATAAAATAGCATATTTTATCACCTAAAATCCCTCACATACGCACACATACACATATGATGTTCATAGAACAATGCACATATATATAAGGAAATACATTTTCTAATCATGTTGAGTCAATAATAAAAAGTAAGTAATGAGAGGAAGAAATGAACTTTTATTAGACAAGAAAAGCTTAAGCTTAAAATTAGACATCTATCTACATGGAATTCCATTTCCACCAACAATTTCCCTCAAAATTAGACAATATAAAGTAATTCTTTTTTTTAAAATTAATTAAGCCTCCTCATTTTCACCGTTCTCCTCAGCTTGTACTCTGCTACTATTGATAGGATTATGTAAATTTGCGCTAGGTAATACCTTCCTTGACGACGTCGTATCAACAAAAGTAGCTGAGCTCATCTCCATTTGACAAACCCTAACTGCCCCAAATAGCTTTTCCGGCAACTCCTCCTCCGTCTGTGACTCCACTAGAAAACCCATGTCGATAGTCACCGACGTTACGTACCCTAACGCCAAGTGCAAAATAGCGCTAGCAATCGCTGAGCTTCCGATATCAACGTCAATTTCTAAGTAGTTAGGGCCTTTATGGTAATAGCAATTCAACGCTTTTCCGAGTATACAAGCCGAGTAATTTCCAACTGCGGTTTTCACGATCCACGGGCCTTTAACGATCCGGTTCACGATCTTGAACCGACTGTTCCGATACGAGTCATCGCCGTTGACGAACCGGTAGAGGAGTGAACCCGGTTCGAGCGGCTCGTCGTCGTTTGTAGCGTAGTAGAAGACCGCGCTGTGTTGGTCACGCCCTGGGACTTGGAGATTAACGGCGAGTATGAAGGTTTTGAGTGACTTGCCTTGGGAGTGAGATTTCCTCAGCGCGTTCATCACACGGTTGTCGTGTCGAGCGAGTACGTGATCGAGCTTGGAGTTAGATCGGAGCCAATCGACGCCGGCGGGCTGTAGAAGCCACGCGCCAGAGGGTATTTTGGTCTTCTTGTTGAAGTAATTTGGGCCTCGGAGGTTAAATATGTCTCCCGGGGGTGATGCCCAACCGTTCTTTCCCTTGTCCAAATCCACATGCTTTAGTGATCCGCCGGCAATGGATTCTTCCCTCCAGTCTCCGCCACCGCCACCACCTCCAATGGCGGAGGTAGAGGTAGGCACGGCGGAGCGATGATGGTGGAGCTTTTGCTTCTGTTTTTGCTTAGTGGAGCACATTTTCCGGGACCCCTACTGTTGCGTATTGCGATTGGAGTGTAGTAGTAGCAGTAATAGTTAATACTCCGATGAGAAAGGGCAATTGAGTACTCATTTTGGTTGTATATATGTGAGGGTAGCTGAACACACGTGCCCTTGATTTTCCAAGAAACTACGATAAAGCCCCCCTTTTCAATGCGACTGATAAATGACAGCTAATGTTATCAAAAAAATAGTGTTGAAAATAAATAATCAAAATAATAGTGACCTCTGTCCTCTACCATCACTTTTACTTGTTTTATTTTTATTTTTTTATGATCAGGGTGTCCGGATCAGTTTTTGCGCATCTCGATTAAATTCACGGGATACCTGTCACCTCTAACTAGTAACAGGTACCAGGTAACTCTGTCCACCAAGACTAAAACAAGGAAGAATCACCTAGTGTTTTTTTGGACCATCACTTTTACTTGTTCACACTAAATTTTGTATATTGTTTAAAAAAGAATAGGTGCACTATATATTTTATTGTGATATTCTTTTATATTAATATAATTTTAATAATTTGAATTAAATAAGTAATATTTAAAATAAAATAAGTAAAGAAATTTTCTTTCTCTAAATATATTAAAATGGACAAACAAAATCAGGAAACTATTTTAGTATAGTGTTTCTCTGTTTCAATCTATTTGTCCTATCTTTTTTTTTTTAGTCCATTTCATATAAAATATCTCTTTTCTTTTTCAATAATTTCTAATTTTAATATTTCACATAATATGTTTAAAATTAAAAGATTAAAAAAAATATTTTAATATATTTAATATATAAAAATTATCTTTACTTTTTTAAAATTTATATAAAAATTAAAATAAAATAAATAAATTGAAACAGATAAATAACAAATAAAAGTAAATGTTGGAAGTAGCAAATATTCGCCAATAATTTTCTTCTCTCAGCCAAACATTTTCCAATTTTGGAATATATTTAGGTCCCTCTTTTTATGGCATGCTGGCCATTGGAAACTAGAAAGCAAACTATACATGTTGTGGACCCATGAGCCACCGGTCGGGGTTGATTCTGGTTGAGGCTTAATAGTGTGGTCCAAGGAAGGGTGGATGCACGTAGACTTAAGGGGTGTCATTCAATATTATTTAATTAAAAAAATTATTATATTATATATATATTTGATTAATATAAAAAAAAATGTACAAATAAAACAAGTTGACACTACTTAAACACATAAAGGTTCTAGCTCGCTAGATCCAGAGCCTTCATAAGTAAAGCATGGTCATGCGTCTGAATTCGGCAGATTGTTTGTTTTCTTTCTATTTAGATTTTCTTTTTCAGTTTCCTTTGCTAAAATGAGTAGTTAATAAAACGAGTTTCTTTAGCAATAACTACAATTAATACTTATAAACCTTTAAAAGAAAATGGTTCTTTTTTTAACAAACTTAAAAGACCTGATCAAGAAAAAAAAAAATCCTCCCATTTGCAATGTTTGGGGATTAGGCATCCTAGTTGTAGGGACGGCTCAATACATTAATGGCTTAAAATCAAAAATGAATTGAAGATCTTAAATTTTTGAAATCAATTTTTTTAGGTTTTTAAGATGTAAGGTTGTTAATATACTTTTTAAAAATTTATTTTTGAAATGCAAAGTTGCTTTTTTATATATATGAAAAGGTTTACTGTCTTTTTTTTTATAATTAGTACTTCCTCCATTTTTGTTTATCTAATGTTGACTTGACACAAAGTTAAAAAAGATAAAGAAACTTTTGAATTTTATGGTTTTAAACTAAAGATATGTAGAATACATTAAAATGTCATTAGTTATACCAATGTGAAAAGTTAAAATTAGAGAGTTGACAATTTTCGCTTCAGAGAGTCAGTTAAACTAATTTTTAAAGCTAAATTGAATTAGATTAATTTAATATTTTAAAATTTAAATTTAAATGTTTGAAAACTATACGAAAAATAATATAAGTTGCAATCCTTCTCATATTAATATGCTGAAAAAACATATATTAAAATGTTTGAGGGCTCTCATTAGATAGGACGAGGACCAGTGTTGATGTGTTATGTAAAATTGTGGCTTAGAGAGTAGGATTACATAATCTTCCAAGGTAGTGGCATGTACTAACACATATCTATTGCTAAGCAGTTCAATATTTACCTCTCCTTTGAGTTTGCATTATTTATGTATTAACCTTCACAGATCTTGGATCTCCGACAATCTATAGAATTTTTTTTCTATCACGCATATTGGAGATCCTCGTTGATGATTATTTGTGCCACTTCCTCCTCTTCCCATACTACACGTGGTTCACCATGCAAGTATGCTATCTGCTTCAAAGGAAAAGGTTTGTGGTGTGGTGTGAGTGGTTTGATCATATTGGCAAATGTTACTGTTGAAGGCTGACCAAATTGGAGATCATGGTTGGCTCAACCTCCAGAGGTGGAGGAATCAATGGTTAAACGAAAAATCTTAACAACTCAGTTAATTAGTTATCTAAATTTTTATTTTACTAGTGAGAGTTTGATTCTCCACTTTTTAATCTCCTCTCTCATTTTTTTTCTTTCCCTACCCCCAATTATTTAAAAAAAAACATAAATCAATAGTCAAACATTTCCTACTAATTGATGAAAACAATTATACGTGGCACTAGAATATTTATTTATATTAAACTTAGCAGCTTTAACATCTGATAAAACCTCTGGCTCAACTTCTAATTATTTATACAACATACCACTTAATTATCCTACATTATCTTAATTTTAAAGTTTAAGATCTAATAAACCATCAATTTGATAAATAGGTGAAATTGAAAAAAAAAAGAAAGATTAACCCTTTTTTTCCCCATAGAGCCCACTGTCGCAGTGAGCCCCCATCAATCATTTTCTTGTTTTGACATTATTGTCCTATTCCAGTCACAATCACATAAGATCCTTGACGGTTTTTCTGAATAAAATTTAGTTCTTCCATTATTTCAACTTAAGCTGTTGTCTAATAAAGCTTAGAAATTAGATTTAAATACACAAAAATACCCTCAGATCAGCATGAAAAGACATGTTATTAGTGCACACTACAGATATTGTCCCAAATTTGTCTTTTGCCATTTACATTAGGGTCAGATTGTTTGAAGGTGAATTGCGAAGGTATTAAATTTTGTAGTTTGTTGAAGAAAATTAACCCATATCAGGAGCCTAAGATTTTGTTTTGGGTTTGATGTGGGACATTCGCATTAGCATGTATAAGTAATACCATATGTGATAATTGGTTAGGAGGTAAATTATTTATTTATATATAAAATTAATAGGAAAAATAATATTTTTAGTTCTTGAGTTATCATATTATTTTAGTTCTGGTCATTGTAATATTTGATTAAGTATTTTGATCTTTGATTTAATAATGCGTGCTATTTTGATCCGATGACTAACAAATCTAATTAACTTAAACAGAATGATAATTTTAAACGCAATGAGTGAAGTGTAATCCACTTTAGAACACAATTTCATAATATGGTGAAGCGTTATTCACTTTTAGAACGCAATTCCATTGTTGTAATTGAATAAGGATTATCGAGTACTTCCGTGGGCGCCTAAATATGTATAGAATTAGAGCATGCAGAAGTAGTGTTTCTCCCGACAATTGTATAGGCATAGTTTCTTAAAGGTCCAAAGTGTCCTTACTAACAGTTATCATTCTGTTTAATTTGATTGGATTTGTTAGTCATCACTGTTTAATTTAAGGTCAAAAGTGCTTACTTCAATATCACAAACACTAACACTGGAATAACGCGATAATTCAGGGACTAAAAGCATTATTTTTTCAAATTAATATGATATTCAGTTAGCAATTTAGAAACTCATATAATTAATATAACTCCCTTCATTTCAATTAATGTGGCACATTTTGAATTTCAAGATTCAAACAAGTTTTTCTTTGATCGTAATTTTTTCATATATATATATATTTTAAATATTCAGAATTATCAATTATTGTGACTTATAGTACTTTTTACATAGTTTACAAATATATAGATTTTATTTTAAAAAAATTAAAATTTTATGCCCAAATTCACGATCAAATTAAATTATTTGACTCTCCAAACTCAAAATTGTTCCACATAAATTGAAACAAAAGAAGTACATTAATAAATTAAGAAAAAACTCTACGTATTATTTTATCTACGATAGAAAGTAAAATAACTAATACATAAATAACTAAAAAATTTCATAAAAAAAATACATAAATTCTATTATAACATAGGAAAACTTACATAGATATGTTATATTAAGAAAATATTTATCATCTATAGCAATACTATTTTTTTTTCACTGGACACTTATAATACAATTTTAATATATATTACAAAGAACAATTTATAAAACACATATAATACAAGTTTTATTTATGGATAATACATTTATCACATACTTTAATACACTTATAATACATTGTGTCAATTTCTTACTAAACAAGCATAATACATTTTAAAATACTTATAATACATCTATATTATATGCATAATTCACTTTTAAATATTGCTATAAATGATAATAAATAAAAAATATCATTATAAATAATAATTACTTATTAAAACGTAGTCACCCAACTAATTTTTCCAATAAAGGAACATATTATGTATTTCTGATCGAGACAGTAGAACCAATTAGGATAAACTTGTAATTAGATTGAATAAGAGGGGTGGAGAAACAAGTGGTGGACGGACGGAAAGTAAAGAGAATCGTTGGTGACGTAGAACTAGTTTGAGTAGCCATTCTTGATTTGAGCGTAAATGTAATTATATACTTTTTTTCAGAATATTTTATTTGTCACATTTATAATTTACACGTTTTTAAAAAATATTAATTAAAGTACAATTAAATTAAATTATCTTTATTTATTATTTTATAATATTTAATATTTCTCTCTTTTACATTATATTAATATCTTTTTATATTTATAATTAAGAATATATATAAATAAATAACTAATTATATCTTAATTTTTTAAAATAAAAATTATTTTAAATCATTTATTTTTAATAAAGACGATAAATAAAGTAATGCGGAGAGAATAGACACCTTGCTAATCCACATTGACTCATCTTTAGGTGTCAAACAAACGTGTTGAATTGGGCGAATCAAAATAAATGTTACTCTATTACTCCTTTCACTCCATATTAATGTAATTAATTTTTTTCTATTTTAACTTTTAGAATTAATTATTTTTAAAAGTAAATAATATTAATTATATTAAGAATAAACTAATAAAAACTCTTTTTTTAAATGTCGTCCCATTTGACGTATTCCGAGTGTCAATTAGGGTTACTGTTCAGTTGAATCATTTTCCTTGTTTTTTCTTGTTGCATTAGTTGTTTGTGTTTTCGGCTCAAAGCCTGTTTGGATATAATTATTTTAAGTTGCTTTTAAGTATAAATTGTTAAATTGAAAATTTTAATTTTTTACTTTTTTTTGTTATTTTGGCTTAAAAAAGTGTTCAGAAGCACTTTTTTTTACCTTACCCAAACACTATATAAAAAAAAGTTAAAAGTTATTTTAACTGAAAAACACTTAAAATAAGTCAATTCAAATGAGTTCTTAGTTGTTTTTCGCGTTACCCTATTCTTTGTGTTTTTGGCCGGCCATTACCCGCGGAGCGTACGATAATTGCAATTAGGGATGTATTTGGTATGGAGAAAATATTTTTATACATTTTATTTTAATTTCTTAAAAAAATAAAAACCAACTCTCCTAATAAGAGGAGAGAAGTTATTTTTCTCGACTCTCCCATGCCATTTTCAATTGATGGTTTGTGCCCCAACCTACCATCACCTCCCTTTACAAAAGCTGGTGAATTTGTCACGTTATTTTTTACTTACTTACTAAATATCAAAATATGTGAAAAAATTACTTATTTTTCCTTAAAATATTTTCAAACCTTCATACTGAACATAACCTCATCGCTGCATTTTCAATCTTTTATACGTACTAAACATATCCTTGTTGTTCTAGTACATATATACACATCTTCTAATATTTAAGATCAAGTAATTGGGTCTTGAAAATCTTCAACGATATTAGCCCCTCAAAACATACACTCCTGATTTTGTGTGGCTTAGAACTAAAGCTTTAGGTTCTAACGTAACGGTCTTGAATCAAGTCTAACAGAATACCAACTCTTCAATGAAGCCAGCAAGAGATTATTGCATAGATCAAGTTTTTGGTACGTTAGAACATTTGACCGACTACTTTTAAAGAATGAAAAAAGTACCATTTATATTTAGAGAAAATTACATAACACACCAACATTAGAGGCCTAATTACGCTCCATGCCTATAGTTTAAATCAATTACGCTCCTTGCCAATTAATCAAAACTATTGGTATACATCCTCTCCTTCTCCCATCTATCTCTTTCGCCACTCTCCTCCCTCTCTCCCAATCTCGCTGGCCACTCTCCTCCTCTCTCCCCAATTTTGCTCCCCTCTCTCCCTTCTCCCTCCCTCTCGCTGCCTCTCTTCCTCCCTCCATCTCGTTCTCTCCTATTCTCTTAACAGGGAACCTTTTTTCAACAAAATTCTTAAATGATACATTTGTATTTGTATATAACATATATGTATAACACAAAGAAGAGAGAAAGAGAAATTGTATTCGTTGATATGAATTGTATTTTCTATTTATTGATACGAATTGCATTTGTATTCGTTGATACAATTGAATACAAATTATATTTCATTGATACAAATTGTATTTGTATTTGTAATACGTATAATACAAAGAGGAGAGAAAGAGAAATTGTATTCGTTGATACGAATTATATTTCTTAATTATTTATATGAATTGTATTTATATTCGTTGATACAATTGAATACAAATTGTATTTCTCTTACGAATTGTATTTGTATTCGTTGACACAGTTGAATATAATATACTTTAGAGCAATTTGTATTCAGTTGTGTCAACGAATACAAATACCAATTCGTATTTGTCAATTGTAACGCGTCCTTTGTCATTTCTGTAAAATACAGAGCCAACAAGTGAGCAAGATGAACTCCATGCCTCGAGATTATCCTTCCCACCATAAATGGACATGCGACGTTGAGCAAGCTGCTTGTGAGAATAAATACAACAAAAAGGATTTGCATTTTGGTTCCTGTAAAAATATAGTTATAAACTGTAAGATTTAGAAAATTTCAAATAATATAAGATTGAATACAAGTTGTATTTGTATTCGTTGATACGATTGAATACAACTTGTATTTTATTTACGAATTGTATTTGTATTTATATTCATTGATATAATTGAATACAAATTGTATTTCATTGATACAATTGTATTTGTATTCATTAATGTAATTGAATACAAATTGTATTTCGTTGATACGAATTGTATTTGTATTCATTTGATACGAATTATATTTGTATTCGTTGATACAATTGTATTTGAAAGAAGAAAAAAAGAGAGAGAGGGGTAAAAATATAAAATACAAAGAGGGGGAGAGGCAAAGAGAGAGATAACAATACAAACCACCTCTCTTTTCTCCTTTCCGTGTACTCCGGCAAAAAACCTACCAACCTCGATCAAACAAGCCACTAAATAACCGTTCAACCCACCGAAGTACCACCACAACCTCCGACAAAACGCGAAATAAAACACCCAACACCACGACCTCTCTTCTTCTCATTTCTCCGGCGAAACACCATCTCTGGTGAAACCAAACTCTATCCAAGCAACCAAACAACCAACAAAACCCCACCTCCACCATCAACACACCACCGGAAATCACAACGCCGCCTACCTTCATTCACCATCACGCTCTGATAGAAGACGAAACCAACCAACCACAACTCAGATCTGATCGAAAATGGTCATTAACTGCAATAATGATGAGAAAAAGAGGGAAAAAGACAGAGAGATAGGCAAGAGGGAGAGAAGAGAGAGGAAGAGGAAGAGAGAGAGAAGGGCGAGAGGGGGAGGAGAGAGGCGACTGAATTTAGACAAGTTGATATGAATTGTAATTAACAAAGTGTTGGTATAAAAGCCTAATTAATTTCAGTTGGGCTGGTATTTTTAAAATTTGCTCTTATATTTATAACTAGATATTGGAAGGCCCATTTATTGGCCCAACATTATAATATTAAATTGAATTATAAGTGTTTAATTATTTAAAAAAATTAATTATAAATATTTTAGAGCACGACATAAAAATGATAATAGGATATCTCTCTTTACAATAGATTTCTTTTCTATTTCTATAAATCTAAATAATAACTTATAGCTTTTTTAAGTTTCCACAATTCAAATTGAAATAACTATATGCTCTTATACTCATTTTAACATTATATCAAACATATACATCGAATCAAATAACTAATGTCAATAATATTTTTAATATTGTATTTGAAAATTTTACTATAAAATAAATTAAAATAATAAGTATTATGTGTATTAACAAATTTCTGTTATATAGGAGAGTGTGAAGAGGTAAGATGTCACGACCCAATCTATCGGGTCGTGTGGGCGCCTACTCTATGCACCTAGATAGACGAACTCTTACCACCCGTTCCAACAGGTAAATGTGAAAAAACCAAGTATAACCATAAAACCCCTTTTTTTAATACATGAAAACTATTACAACCTTTTATTACAGGAGAACCCCTTTTTAAACGAATACAATAAACCAGTCTTATAACCTGAAATACCCCTCCCTCGGATCTAGTCTAAGCAGGTACAAGAGCTACTACAAGAGTAATTCAAAAATGAAAGAGGACACAACTCTCACCATGAAAGCAAGAAGTAGGAGCTGCTGGAGATCACCGTCGTCATGTACCTATGAAACATCATCGACCCTACAACTAGACTATACCCAAAAAGGTATAGTAAGAATAGAATCAGTACAAACACACGTACTGGTAGGCATCATCGGTCGATCCGAATTCAGTCGTACCAGCATATAGGAAATTAAGGGAAAGCATATAATTAACCGCAATAGTCCCATCTTCCAACATCCACCTTACCCAACCCAATATCAAACAACCATCTACTCATACATCCTGCCTCAACCCTTCTTATTCATTCTGCTGCCAACTCCCTCACTCGGGGCTCTACACCCTGCCTCCTAGGACTTCTCAAGTCGCAATAACCTTAAGTTCGTCAAGTCACCTTAACCTTGAAATATTCCCAAGTCATACTAACCCTTAACTTCTCAAGTCTCCGTGCACTAACTCAACCACTAAGTCCAGATCCGGACCCCCCACTTTGTTACCCAAGTAAATTCCTATGACTAAGCACTCAGAAATAACCCACTAACTGCTAACTCAGACCAATTACGCTCCTGGTGTTACTCACAATTATTCGGACCTCGCAAGGGTCCCTAAGACCCATTTCCAACCTGATAATAATAGCTAGCAATACAACTCCAGACTCTCAGTCTTCCTCCTAGCTCATCAACCACATGTAATTCATTTCACAACCATTAACAACATTCAATGACAAACAATAAACATTCCGTTTTATATAGCCCAGACTCATTCCAGGATTTCTTTAACAATACCTAAGTGTTAAACATGCAACCCGGTCTACACCAAGACCAAATTCATAATAAAAATATAATAACCTGGCCTCTCAAAGACCTTATGCAAATATTACGATTTAAGAAACACAATCCGATTCACTCATGGAACCATCGACAGAATGCAACAATACAATAAAATAAATTCGTATCAGGCGTGGTACCCGAGCCAACTATTTAGTATTCCATATCAGGCTTGGTACCCGAGACAATCATTTGTTATCCCATACCAGGCGTGGTACCCAAGCTAACCGAATGTCACACAGAAATTCAACAGTCACAAACAATGAACAAACACACTTGTAAGCCAACAAGCAATATCACCTAGCTCATTTCACAAGACTGTTATCCAGACATGTAGACATTCATAACTATTCCCTAAGCATGCAACTCATACAATACTTCAGCAAAGCACACGAACAAATAATGCATAAGGAAATTAATAACCATCACCTACCCTTACCCCGGGTACGTAACTCAACTTTGGACCCCGACCGAAGATCAACCCCTCGTTCACCCCTTTTCAACACACATTTAGTAGATACATTGATTCCCGAACTTCTCCTTAAATAACTACAATATGGGGAAGACACCTCTTAGCCTCGGTAATTTAGCCACTCTTATTATTTTATTCATTACCTCGACCCTTATCGAAGATTCTCTTTTTCACCTAGCCATTTAGTTACTCAAGTATTTTCGGTTCCACGAATCCTCCCGACATTTTAGTCCTCAGATTTTATCATCACACAACACCCAGTTATTCATAACAACCCAAAATGTCACAACACTCTATCACCACTCAAACAATTCTAGATTAACAGTTCAACCACAACAATTCTCCTCCAGACTCCGTACCCGAAGGCCTAAGCATGGATTCTCCTTTTCAACTATACAACAAGTAGGAAATGGAAACAAGTCAATCTACTCAATAAAGAAAACCTAGCCTACCTGGACGCCAAGCAGCTACACAGTGCATTTCTGACTTCGTGAAGGCGTTTTCTGCCGGATGGTGAGTCCAAAATTCGTGGTTCCGCGTCTTTTTAGCTGGAATCCCTCACCTCCATAGCTCCCAAGTTTGGAGCAGCCTAGGAGGGTTTTTGGAGAAACCCTCGTATGTTTTCCAATTGAGGAGGAGAAGTCTTTTATCAAATTCGCGTTCTGAGGCTACCGCCTCCTCACATTCCGCTATAGCGGATGGCCTTCCGCCACAGCGGTAGCACTATAGCGGAATAAATATCGCTATAGCGGAATGATGTCAGTCCGGTCAATTTCCAAAAATTTGAAATTTTTCATCTTGTCAACTCCACTTAATTCAAACATATTTTAATCGTTCCCGAATTTTGTGATATCGTGATTTCTAAAATAACGACGAATTCGATCGTTACATAGGACGACCTTATCACATAGTTGATAAAAATTAAGACGAAACATATTATTTTTATAACATTAATAAAAGATGGAAAAAAGAAGAAGAATGTATTTTACTTCATGTCTTATATACTACAAATTAATCAATAGAACATATAAAAGGTCATTTGGTATGAGGATAGGGGATAATAATCTCGGGATAAAATGTAAGATTATTTTATTCTCATTTGGTTAGGAGTATTAGTTAATTTTAAAATTATTTATCCTACTATTTGTACTACAATGATGGAATAAATTATCTCATATATAATCGAATAACTTTATCTATCTGCAATTCCATACCAAATAACCCTATAGTATTATACAAAAGGAGCTTCAATTTTTTTTTACATTTATGATACAATGGACAACATCAAATGTAAAGATGAAATAGCATTAACAGAAATTAACGTGATAGAAATTATAGTAATTCAATAAAGTTATTAAAATTATGTTTTATATAGCTCATTTAAATTAAATTACATTAACGGGTGATAAGATAATAAATATTTAAATATAATTTTACATAAATTATACATATTTTCTATTATATAGAAGAGTGAAGAGGTAGGACGATCAAGGACATATTAGTAATTATAGTTTTATTTAAGGGCAAAATGTAATTATAGCATCAATGATTAAAATAAAATTCTAGAACAATCTAATTTTCTTTTTTCAAGACCCATAATACACTTCATGCTAACTCATTTCTTTTTATTTTTATTTTATGGGATCAATTTTTATTCCATTTGTTAAAACATAAAATGTTATAAATATTAAAGTAAGTATTTTAATTTAATTTATATTTAGTTTTTACTTGCATATTTGATCATTGTACAAAATTGCAGTAATAAAATATTCTCTATGTTCATATTACTTGTCTACATTACTAAATAATATGTCCCAAATTATTTGTCAGTTTATAATTGAACACATGCTTGCGGTTTATGATTTTTTAAGGCTAATATATATAATTAAAGAAAGTAACGTCATATTTTTATGTTCAATATATGCAAATTCAAACTTAAATTTTTGTTATTTAATTTAATGTCTGTGCCTGAAATAATGCTAAAATGAATATAGATTACATACTTTTCTAATGTTAGTTGTGACAATTAAAATAAGTTATAAGTTATTGTTTAATTTTATAATAAAAAAGATAATTTATTGAAAAGTATAATATCCATTATCATTTTTTGTCATGGTTATCTGAAAATATTGATAATTAATTATTTTTTTTAAAAAAATTAAAACTTAAAATATTTAAAAGACATAATAATTTGGTTGACTTTCAAAATTTTATCAGTGCCACATAAATTGGTAAAGAGAAAAAACTATTATAAATCACAATAATTAACAACTTAAATAAAAGATATATAAAAAATTTAGTTGACTCTCGAAATTGTATCAATGCCACATAAAATGGGACAGAGGGAGTAACATATATTATTTAAAATTACATAAAAAAATATTACAAATCAATAGTTAACAACTTAAAATATAAAAATTATATAAAACTTTTAATTGACTATCTAAATTCTATCTGTATCACATAAAATTCTATCTTTTGTCTAGTTTTCATTAAGAAAATGGATAATCTTCTTTACCTAATATTATATAAGTAAAAGTAAATAATATAATGTATTTTAAAAAGATAAGAAATATTTTTATTTATATAAGAATATCATATGTTAATTTTCATAATGAAAAAACGTAAAAATTAGAAAAGATAATGTACTAATATTTGACAATTACTCATATAAAAATGGAGTAGAAGCAATATATATTTAAATGAGCTTATGTCAATATATTATTAGTGTAATAATATTTGACACTATTAAATTCATTTATTTATTGTAATATGTAATTTTTCTTATTTTTGAAAATTTATAAATTTCATATTTTTATAAAAAAAATACTTATAGTTATCTTTATAGGACCCAGTGTTTTAAAAGGCAATCTTGAGGCTCGCCCCAGGCGAGGCACTGGCAAAACATCTCGGGGCTCACGTGTGGGGCTTAAGTCCTGTGAGGCTTACGTCCTAAGCGCCCGAGCGTACGCCCCAAACACGCCTAACACCCAACGCTCGGGGCTTGCCTAACAGTTCTACCCAATTATGTGTCAAATTTGTTGGTCAACATTGTTGATTTTCATAATTCTTCAATAAATGAATGATGCTTAGTACTCCTCATCTATAGAAATAAGAAAGTTGAGAAAACTAATTGCTTATCTACTATTTGAGAATGTCGTGAGAGTGAATATCACTTAACATTTCTTTTTAAAACACACAACCAAATTTTACATCTTCACTTGTCATTAGTCTTCATGTTTTTGGTTCCTATGTCTCAAAATTATCACATTTTATTGTTTTGTTATTTGAAAGCATTTTTTTTATTCATGAAGGAGTGACGTTTTATTATAATACTAATAGTTTATTAAGTATTTCTTTTTTGAGAGGTAAATTGCATAGTATCGTCATATATTCTAAGAAATTGTGATTCTTTTATTGTTTGGAGTTAAAACGTTAGAGTTGATTTGAATCTCATAATAGCTTTTATATCATTGTATTATTTTTACTTGTAAAGTGATGTTAAAAGTTTTATTTTCTATGAGTTTCTTTAATCATGTTTTAAATTTTTAAAAATTATTAATGTATTTTTTTTTTATAATTTTTGGGTTATTATATAATTTTTCTATATTATAAATTAAAAATTAAAGATCCATGGGGCTAAGCCCAACTCCCCGGGGCTTACGCCTCGCCCCGTGCTAAGTAAAACGCCTCGCTTTATGCCCCCGCCTTTTAAAACACTGATAGGACCTAATAGTAAAAGATTTTCTACTTTATTTATAATATATAGGAGTAAGCATGTAAATTATAGTATCCTAATCAAAATAAAAAGAAAATTTATCATCTAATTTAATTTTTTTGATTTAATAAATTATACTTTATAATTACCTTTAGACTTATGAAAGTTAGTAATATTGTGCAAATAAAAGTTAATTTATATATTTTTTTAGATATTTCTATTCTAATAAAATAGAATTGAAAATTTCACATAATAAAAAAGAATAGAAATTTACACGAGAATAATATCCCTTTAAAATAGATTAATTATTAATATATAAAGCATTTTAAAATTTGTGTTTAAGAAAATGTGGGATCCACCTTAAATGTCACAGCATTAGGACACATTTGCATTTAGAAAAGGGTGTTTGGTTATTTTGTCATATGAATATATGACCAACTTTTGAGGCTATATTATAAAAGAGAATATTCTAGAAATTCTTATGAAATGATAATTTTACTCTTGATCATTTCACTCTTCACTCTTCTATATAATAAATAATAATATAATAACTAGTGGCGAAAAGCAGGTGCACAATATTTGTTCACTAAATTATTTTTTTAAATAGTGTCAAATATATATTTGTGTTAAATGATTTAAAATTTTAATGTAAAATAAGTTATATATATTTGTATGGTAGTAAATTATCTTATTAAGTGTAAAATAAATACATGATAAATATTATTAATATTGATAAATTTTAAGTGGTGTTGATTAAATAATTTTTAATTTTTAATCTAAAATATGTGAGGAGATCCACTGGGATGTCCATAATCGAAATATTTTTGTTCATCGATTATCGATTTTTGGTACTCAAAATAATTTTAAAATTTATACAAATATCATCGCTATAACAAAAAGACATGAATTTAAAACTAAAAAAGTAGCCTAAGTGAAAATTGAAAAATACACAAAAACATATAAAATGATAAAATTACTCGTAAGAGGAAGCAAGCGCGTTAAGGAGATGTGTCTGCTTGCCGCCCAACTCCCCCTTATTATATAAGAGAAAATGTATTCGATATGGAGCATTACTTTTCATTTTAAAAGTGTCTCTTCGTGATCCCGCCGTTAGCCAAAATGACCCAAATTTGCCATTATTGGCTACTGGAAATCGTTTAACCTATTAAAAATTAGTATTTATTTTTTAAAAGAAAAAATAATGCTTCATATTAATAATTACCGAATATATTAGGGATACATTATGATAAACTTGGTGGGAAATACGACTGAAGAGGAGAAGAGGAAGAATAGGGAGGAGTATAAGGTGGCTAGGACGGAGGCTAAGTTAACAGTTACGGCGGTTAAAACAGCGACGTCCGAAAGCTTGTACGCAGAGTTAGAGGCTAAAGGCGGGGATAAGAAGTTATACAGGCTAGCCAAGGCCAGAGAGAGGAGGACCCGTGATCTTGACCAAGTGAAGTGCATCAAGAGTGAAGATGACAAAGTTTTGGTGGAAGAGGTGCTCATTAGGAAGAGATGCCAGTCCTACTTTCATAAGCTCTTGAACGAAGCAGGGAACAAAGCCACTGAGATGGGCGACTTAGAACACGCAGGGAGGTGTTGCAATTATGGTTATTGTAGGCGTATTAGGGTTGAGCAGGTAAAGGGTGCTATTTGTAAAATGAGCAGGGGTAGAGCGACTGGGCCTGATGAAATACCGGTGGACTTTTGGAAGAGCACTAGTAGGGAAGGTATGGAGTAGTTGACCGAGCTGTTTAATATCATTTTCAGGACGACAAAGATGTCCGAGGCTTGGAGATGGAGTACGATGATTCTATTGTACAAGAACAAGGGTGACATCCAAAATTGCAGTAACTATAGGAGTATCAAGTTGTTAAGTCACACTATGAAGGTTTGAGAGAGGGTGGTGGAGTTGAGGTTGAGGAGGATTGTGGATATTTCCGAGAATCAGTTTGGATTCATGCCAGGACGCTCGACTACGGAAGCCATTCATCTTGTGAGGAGACTGGTGGAACAGTATAGGAAGCGGAAGAAGGATCTGCACATGGTGTTCATCGATCTGGAGAAGGCCTACGAAAAAGTCCCCAGGGAGGTTCTATGGAGGTGCTTAGAGGCTAGAGGTGTCCCCGTTGCATACACTAGGTCGATTAAGTACATGTACGATGGAGCCAAGACTCGAGTAAGAATGATGGGAGGAGACTCGGAGCACTTCCTCGTAGTGATGGGGCTGTACTAGGGATCGACCCTTAGCCCATTTTTATTCGCCTTGGTGATGGATGTTTTGACACGTCAAATTCTGGGGGAGGTGCCAGCCATGGTGTATGTTATTTGCGGATGATGTTGTTTTGATTGACGAGACCCGCAGAGGAGTTAATGCTAAGTTGAAGATTTGGAGGCAGACCCTAGAGGCTAAGGGGTTTAGGTTGAGCAGAACCAAGACGGAGTACTTGAAGTGCAAGTTCAGTGAGGTAGAGCGGGAGAGGGACGTGGTAGTGAAGCTCGATGCTCAAGTCCTACAGAAGAAAGATAGTTTCAAGTATCTTGGGTCTATGATACAGGGAAATGGGGAGATCGACGAGGATGTCACGCACCGTATTGGTGCTGGGTGGATGAAAAGGAGGCTCACTTCCGGAGTCTTGTGTGACAAGAAGGTGCGTCCTAAATTTAAAGGTAAGTTCTACAGAGTGGCGGTTAGACCAGCTATGTTGTATGGGGTGGAGTGTTGGCCAGTCAAGAACTCCCACATCCAAAAGATGAAGGTGGCGGAGATGAGAATGTTGCGGTGGATGTGTGGGTTTATTGGGAGTGATAGGATTAGGAATGAGGTTATTCGAGACAAGGTGGGAGTGACTTCAGTGGATGTCAAGATGCGAGAAGCAAGATTGAGATGGTTTGGGCATGTGAGGAGGAGGTGTCCGGATGCCCCAGTGCGGAGGTACGAGAGGTTGGCTATGGATGATTTCAGGCGGGTTAGGGATAGACCAAAGAAGTATTGGAGGGAAGTAATTAGACGTGACATGGATCAGTTGCAGCTTACTGAGGACATGACCCTAGATAGGAAGGTGTGGAGGAAGAGTATTAGGGTAGATGGTTAGTAGGAAGGGATGCGCCCATGCTAGTAGGTAGGAGTGTTTGGTTTTGTGGTCCGGGTTAGTAGTCGTAGGGCTATGCTGGTAGTGTCTTGTTCTTGGTTTTTTGGCATGTTTGTTGTGCTGGGTTGGTAGACTGTAGTTTTATTTTGTGATAGTCGTGTTTATGTTATTATCTGTTGCTTTGGTGCTATATATTGTTTCTTGTTTTTATACTATGCTAGTTTATAAACTGTTTTTGCTTTGAGCCGGGGGTCTATCGGAAACAACCTCTCTACCTCGCCCCTGAGATAGTGGTACGGACTGTGTACACTCTACCCCCTCCAGACCCCACTGTGTGGGAATATACTGGGTATATTATTGTTATTGACATTATGATAAACTTTATCCATATTTTATTGTATGTATCTCAATGTAAGGATAACTTATCTTACGCTTTGTATACAGATATAAATCTTATTGGTACTACCACATTGTTCTCTCCTTTAGGTATTTTATAGAAGAGAATCCCCAACTTCTTCATTTTTTTTTCAAAATTGGGGGTAAGGAAAAGGAGAACAAAGAGGATTACAAGGTGAAAAATTGAACTCTCACCAACAAAATAAAAATTTAAGTAGCCAATCAATTGAGCTACTAAAATTTCCCACAACTTAGATTTTATATGAACATGAAAATTTCAAATTGCTTGTGTACCATCCAACTAGTTTATTGTGAAATTACCAAAAGAGTCTTTGAAGAAAGAAATTCACATAATCTATGATTGAATGAAATAATATGCTGAAACAGATGCCAGCTTAAAAATCGCCGATGAAGTGCAAACTGGCCTTGAGGTCCACGAGTTTTTTTTTTTTTTTCCAACAATGTGCACGTTTGTCTTCTAAACACGTGAATTACTTTGGTATCATTACGTTCTCTTTAACTAGTTTCTTTTTCACATCTTACCTTTTTCATTTTTATGTGTGTCACCATCTTCATTGTAATTGTCAATCCAAATTGTCTTCACTTGATCACGTCACATCATTTTTGCCTAATTCCAGAAAGATCTATCTTATAGATTGTGTGACTTTACAAAATTATTGTTATATTACTATCAAAAATGTATTTTTATGCATTGCAACAAATAGTTAGATGAAATTTTTGAGTAGTCAATATTGGAAATTTGTTGCAACAAATTTTACTAATGCCTGTCTTCATATTGACTTAGCATGCACTTGCTCAGAAGTAGATGAAGCCAAAGTGGTTCCCTTTTTTTTTTCTTTGGAACTAGCAACTCAGAGAAGTCAGAAATTTTCGTAGGAGTGTTAACGGGTACTTTGAAGGTTAGTATATCCATATGAAAAGTAATCTTTGATCTGTATACATACTATAACTTTCCGTCAAAGGGTATTCAACTACCTTCCGCATACATAGCTACGCCCTTTCTCTAGGTGTACTCCACTTGTTAAAAAGTACTCCTTCCGTCCATTTTTATTTGTATAGTATTAATTTAACACAAGCAATAAATAGAATAACAATTTTACTATATCACCATTTAAATATAATAAATTCAATACTTGAGAAATCATTAGGAGATTATTATAATTAATAATAAAAATAAATTAAAAACAAAGTAATAAATTATCTCTTGCTTTTTTGAACAAGTAATATAAACTTAATATTAAGAAATTTTAGTGCATAAATCATGTGAAAAATCTTGATCATTCAGGTAGCTTTCTGCAAGATAAATTTATAGGTAGAACACAATGGCTGAAGTAAATCACACTAATGTGTTAATTGAGTTCTTATTGGTAAAGGTGGGAGATTCTAATGACATCTTTTATACATCTAAAGGACAGAGAGGGGAACAATCCCTTGACACCAAATCCTCATTTTACTAATGTCGGTCAACAAAAACTTAATAGTAATACAAACCAAAAATGTTAGCCTTACCACTAAGCTTATTATTAAGCTATAGGCTATAACCAACTCCAAAGTGTGGAAACACACTGGAATTCGCGGCATTTCATAGAAACCTTAGCGGGACTCTTGCCATGTTGAATTGACTTTGATACTTTTAACATTAGTAAAATGGAAGCAACCTTTGCAGAGTGTCAATAGCTCGTTTGAAGACCGTTCTCTTTTTGAAGCGTATACTCTACTTTCCCCTCTTGATCCTGTTACTGACCGTAAAACAAATTGACATTTGTATAATGGGACACACAGCTTTCTGTCCCACCATCCAAAAGGAAAGCAGTTAACTCCGTGAGATCCAAAAACATACCTACAAGCAGAGTGCTTGAACCCACTTCTGAGGGCATAATATATGCAAATTTCTCGATGATCTTGAAATTAATAACATTCCCCACTCAAACACACGCTCATTCCATGCATCCTCTGGGAAAAAAAATATACTAACAAGGGCGTAACAACGGATACAAAAACGAGAGCACCATCCTTGCTACATCACAATACTTCACCTTCATCTTTATCAACCACTCTATGCAGTAGCCGAGAAATACCAAGCCAAAAGCTGACTGGAAGGTGATACTTGAAGTGACTGATCAATGCTGAACTGATGTCGCAAACAAATTTCTGGAACTCCGGTTTCACAGCCAGGCGAATCAGCATTGCTGACCACAAATCCGGAGCCAATTTCACTGCACGTCCTAGGGAATGAAACCCGCGCACCACCCTAACTAGAATACCATGTTCCTGAAAAAGAGAAGGAATAAAGATTCTCATGAACTCTGCTACGCGAGAAGACCAAAAAGGGCCACTAGGAAACTAAAGTACCAACAAGAACATAAGATGCAGACTATGAAGTAGTCACCCAATTAAACAAGAAAACCATAATCCGACAGCTGACAAAGCAAGAAACTGAATTCCGAGAGATGTGGCAAATGTGACACTGACATCACATGCAACCATTCATAATCAGTAAATCATGCAAACAGAATCAGCAAACATGTGATGACAAAAGGAAATAAGATAGTAATTTTTCTAGTAGGGTGATATATTTGCTTATAATTAATTAACTAGTAGGATCTCCTGTAATTTGTTTATATTAGATTGAATATTTGGAGTTGAGTGATGAAGGTCGGTTAAATTGCTTTGTCGAGCTAATAGTATCATGATTCATCTGAGATCCGAGTACAACGTTAACAATAATAAATGCACTTCCATTGTTTTGATAACAAGCACTGTCGCTCAAGACGAGCATAAATAACAAGATGAAATATACCTCATATCCAAATAAACGTCTCGCTCGAAGCTTCTCATCAAGAAGATTATTTAGAACTTCATCTTGATAGAAAACATCAGCTGCTTTAACTATGTCCCTGACAAGGAATACACGGACTCTTGAACCCTTGTCTGACAAAATAAATTGGAAAAGATCTTCTGTAGCAGAGACTACGGCCCGGATATCAAATGATCCCAATGGATCCGAATAACTCTCCTGAGTTTCTCCTTCTGTTTCAGAAGCCTGCTGAGATATTGCTGCAATCTGCAGGAAGATACATCTTTAACAATTCGCATGGAAGAGTGTTATAATTCACAGCAGTCCTAAACCTAAGTTGCTTGGACTCTCCAAAAATGTTGCCGCACTAGTGTCGGATCCTCCAAAAATGCATTTCGTTTGAAGAATCCGACACGCACCCGATGATACTTTTGAAGAGTCCGAGCAACATAGTCCTAAACAACCCATCACCACCTTTATCAGTCTCATTCGAACAGATGTTGAAGTACTAGAAAAGATATCAAGCTTCAGAGTCGTTTTTTAATAGCAAAATGCATCGTAACCCAATGAGATTTCTATTTGGACACGTTAGAGATAAGTGTTTTTTTAACTATTTATCCAACAAACAAACAAAAAAAGACAGAAAAGCTGACAACTTCCACCGAGAACTCGTGATATCATACTATTAAATAAGATCATATTAAGAGGAAGACCTAGAAAGTTCACAAAAAGTTTTCACATATATTATAATTTTCGAATCCAGCAGAAAGGAACTAAGACAGCCTTCTTTTCACGATTTAGTCAAAGGTTCCTGTGCAGGAAAGAAATAAGCGACACCTGTGCTACCTGCAAGAAACAACTATAACAACACATAGAAAGAATAAATGACCCACCAGTCTCTCCAGCCGATTCCACCTAATAGAACCATCATTGCGGATGAGAAGCTCTCTCAATATTCTCCTCATATCAGGAGTTGGATCTACCAAGAGTCTTCCGATAACAAAAGGATATGCACTTTCAACAACTTTGAAATCTGGATCCAATGCTTTTGCTGTCCCTTCAAGAGATCCAAGAGCCCGTATCACCAAAGCATAGTCAGGAGGAAGAGAAAAGTTGAACTCGTACATCACATCATACAATTGGTTCATTATGCCCTGAAATCGTTTGAAGTGCTGCTTAGTACTTTCAAGGTCATGAAACAGGCTAATACCCGTCTCATTTTAGAATATATCCATGGGGATTAAACAAAATTGCAAGTAGTCAACCAAATTTTGGAGGAAAATCATCCTATAGTACTATGACGGGAGGTACATTCCTGACATGTTCCTTAGACAAATATTAGCTTTGAGAAGTTTACCACACAATTCAGGATTTGTTAGACTGGTAGAGACAGAGAGCATAAAGTTAACAACCCGCATAAAAAAATGTAACATTTGGTTTGCATCTCACACCAGGTAATGCATTTTACCTATCTCTCACATGGTATTAGAGCCTCTATGATTTTACTAAATGCAAAGGCGTTTACACCTACCGGCAATGCCGTCAACGACAAGCAACAATTCAAACTTAGTTGGAGTTAACTACATAAATCCTCAATATTCTTTCCCCTCCATTGGACTCATTTTTTTCCGATACTAAAATTCTATAACACTACAAGTGTTCTATTTTCTATGGGCAATATCTCTAAACAGACTTCAAAGTGTCTTGGCAAATACCGAATCTAGTGTAAGTGTACTAATACACCTCAGCCTAAACCCTATTGTCTATATGAGTTTTTTGCTTCCATTGTGTTCTTTGTTTACATTAAGGCCGCATTGACTCTGAGAAATGGTAAGGTCTTTTTATACAACTTGTGATTTTAGGTTTAGCTTTTCCACTTTCATGACCTCCAATTATTATGAAGTCATACATATAAACAGATCCATAGAATCCATATGAAGGTCTACAAAGAACAAGACTAGACCATCTTCACATCCTCCACTGAATTTATCCTGTGTGCGCGCTACTTGCAACTTCTGCAAGATGCTATCATTTCTAATGGTTGCATAAGCGGACATCCATTTTAAAACAACAATTCTACGAAGTTAATTTTGTGGATATATCATATTGCCTAGTCTTGCAACAACACTATAGAACCTGGCTTTCACTTTGATAAGGATCCTTCAATCACATCACACTTTCGCTAACTCCCCCATTTTCAACCATACTTGTGCTAATCATATGCATTATGTATCATCTTATTCTCCTGTAACATTAAATCTAGATATCTCAATTGTTGTATTTAAGCACCCAATGTACCATCAATGGAACTCTAAATCATCTATGATAATCCCTCCAAACAAGCGCAAACTTCTTTGCTGAACAAATATAAATTATAAGTCATTGGCAATGCGATCTTTTTTTGTGCTTTCACAAAGAAAGGATTTCATCTTATCACAACACAACTTTATTCGAGTTTATGTATTTTGTCCTACCTCTACTAATCCTAAAAATCTTAATCTATAGAATGCATCTCCAAAGTCCAAACTTCAGGTTGACTCCCCACTAGTCCGCATCAGTAAACACAACACTTTCTACAAAGCGCATATATCATGACCAGGGTAAACAAGTACCGGCTCATTGTAGATCCTTGATATAAACCCACAATTACGGAAAATCCCTCTATATCTCCACATTGCTCTCACTTATAATAGAGATTGTTAACCATCATGGTTCGACAAATGATTGCGAGTGTGATTGCTTCAATGGCATATCTGGTGCTTGCTTTAATGGTGTTGAAGAGACAGAGAAATATAAAACCGGAAGTGATAAAAACAAAGAAGAGATAGTGGAAAGCTTGGACTTCTAACTAAATTCCGGTAGAATAAATGTAGTATCCAAGTTGTCTTATACTACTATTTTCCTTATTTAGAATTTAAATATTAAAAAGTGACAATACTTTAAGAACTTACCTATTATAGGGTTTAAAGTAACCTGATTGTGTAAAAGAAACTTTACACCGTCGATGGATATTAGTTAAACTCCGTAAGTAACACTTATGAGGGAATCTATGTATTATTTTATGGGGATAGAATGTAGAATAAATATGTAGGTCTTAGTAATACATA